>WURV02149677.1:0-17609 GCA_011762755.2 Epimenia babai | reverse complement strand
GAAATTTATTTGTTTAAAGTGTACTTATTAGCAGAGCTGTCAAACACACTTTACATGAAACAATAGCCTAATGGTCTGAAACTATAATGTAATTACTTAAATTATATAAAATTAACATCTAACAGTATACAGGTGATACAGATCAATGTTAGATACGACTATGTACATTTATAGTGAGCATGAAATGGATAACAATGTTGAATAATATGGGCGAAAGTAGAACAAATATCGAAAAAAGGAAATCATAGGTAACGAGCGATGTTCATATGTTTGGGATTTTGAGAAACATTCCAAATATGGGTCATAGGTAAATTGATAAAGTTATAATTACTCAATATTTTAAATGGGACAGACATTTTCTCCCATTAACAAAGTGATGTTTATGAAGTAGCCGTTGTATATCTCGAAATAACGGCGGGGAAATGCACAGAAAATGCCTTTACCTCTGGTGCGACTTGAACTCGCAACCTCCAGGTAACTGGTCTGGTGCTCTAACAACTGAGCTACAGGGCAGACTTTTTCCTGCGTATTTAGGTGTTTTGATGCTTTTTTCTTCGATATGTATCTAAATGCTTATTAATAAAGTAGTACTTATTGTAAGTTCGGTCTCTTTGCTACTAAAGTCTATTTTAAGTGTATTGAGAGTAGGGGGGTGGCACTTGCATGTCCATGCGGAGGTGGACTAGTCATGGCAGCCGCTGGCAGTTATCTACACAGTAGTAGATATGGATGAGCGGTAGAGTGCCAGAGTAGCGCTCTATTCTTGGAAGACTGGGATTATGTGGATATCCCCCCACGCCACCCCGCAAATACATTGGAACAATCAGGTGAACAAAACAAATCCGCCATGTTTGAATTTGTGGGTCATCTTTCCCAATTGATCGCGAGGCCGGTGGCTGTCTGGCGCACGTGTGTGCGTCATCTTCCCCGGTCTTACCCCACAATATGCCGTTATACACTGAGACAACAAATATCAATATATAAACAACAAATAACAATAATCAACTGGAATTCACGTCTCTTGTTGGGGAGAACAGGAGAATCACAGGGTGTTCGGGTGAGCAATGGGTTTTATATTTATATTTTATAATTGGTACTAAAGACTATGTAGATGAAAAACCCGTAAATGTCCATTAACTAAGTAATAACATTTACGGACTCAAGTGATAACCATGTTTATCGGTAACTCGTGGGTTAAACCAAGGACAATAACTGGAACGTAGTGTCTTCCGGCCTACCTTTACGATATTAATTACGTATAGGTGTGTATTATTGTTTGTGAATATTCAGCTTTTGAATAACCATCTGCCAAAAACAACATTTCACTTTGATTCTAAATCCTATGTAAATCTGTTAAAAATAACCACAAATAGTGGTTCATATACATTTCGTATAATACGTTTCGTCATAAATTGTAGTGACGTTTCACAATATTGCATTTATCAAATAAGTAGGTTACATTTGGCTTCCTTCACCCCCCCCCCCTGCAAAATGCTGCTAACCACAAACAGAGACAATGTTGCTATAAGTTTTTATGCCACTCCAGCGTATTTCACACAAGTTCCCCATACGAGAAGAATGATCAGCAGTTATGTACAAGTTGTCTATTGGTGCATAGTGTGATGTATGACAGGCCCCTGCAAATCGGGATAATCGGTATCAGCTGGTGTAGAGACAGAGATAAGGAGGGAGGTGAAGGGGGGGGGGGGTAAAGTGAGCCGTTAATCTGGCAAATGACTGTGTGTAATATAGCAATCTCTATACAAACACCACTGATTACACCATACAGCTTACATTATGTCTTAATGTCTTAACTATAGAGGCATGTCTTATGTCTCAGCTGATCAATTCTACACTTGATTCTTTGATTTACTGTAAACATACAACCTAAATCATGTAAATTTTGGATTTGGCTATTATTCTATTGTGTACATAAACGTAGCCATTAAAACGACTATTTGCCACTCATTCGTACCCTAAACTTTATCTAACTCTCATATCAGTTGTCAATAGAAACAACATCCTCTTGTGTGGAATTGATAACTTGTAACCGTAAAGCTAACCATATGCCCGCTCTTGTTAAAGTATTTCAATAGTTTTGTTGCAAGTCACGGAAATGCAGCCATAATGGAAATAATTTTACAAAATGTGAGCAGAAATTGACCACTTGAACAATTGTCTTTCGTTATATTTAAACTAATGGCGCAAGGATTCTGTGATCATTGTCCACTAGGGTCCAGCACTCCCTTAGCCCACCCATATGTAAAATCAATTGGCCACCTCTGTTCATTGCACCAATATGGAGATTTTATGTTGATATTGCATAGAAAGCTTGAATTCCATTTTTTTGTACATTTGGGTAGGAAAGTATTGTCATTACAGTTGTGCTAAACGCTGGGTAAGGGTGTAGCTAATTTTGGGCAAGGGTGCAGCTAATTTTTGGCATAGCTCCTGCAAATTCTGGGTGTGGATGAGGCTAATTCTGGGCAAGGGTGCAGGTAATTCTAGGCAAGGGTGCAAGTAATTCAGGGAAAGTAAGAGGCTAATTTTGGGCAAGGATGCTACTAATTCTTGGCAAGGATTAGGCTAGTTCTGGGCAAGGGTGCTGCTAATTTTCAGCAAGGGTGCGGGTAATTTTGGGCAAGGATGTGACCAATTGTGGGCAAGGGTGCTGCTAACTCTAGGTAAGGGTGTAGCTAATTCTAAGCAAGAGTGCATTTATATCTGGGCAAAGGTGCGCCTAAGTCTGAGCAGGGCTTCTCCTATCTAGAGTGCTGTCCATAAAACTTTGGCATCTGAATAAAGATACGTTGAGCAACATGCTGATCCTAAAATGTAACTTTAGTAAATATAACAGTACAAAACATAACACACTAAATCTGCGTGATGCTAAAATTTTTATCTCGATAATGCAATGTTTTATTAACCCTTACCACACTGACAATTGTACACCACATTACTATAGCAATACAAAACTGTGACAACAGAGTGCTAAGGGTTAAGCCACTTATTCTTTATTTTTATGTGAATCAACAATTCCGAAGTGTTTTTAATTTCTCGTTTGATATTTGTCGGTTTTTCACTTTACTCTCGCAAATTTCAGGTGTACGTATTATATGCAGTAGGTGTAAATAAGGTTGTGACACCCTGATTTCAGTGTTTGTTTACTGGTTAATGCCATAATAGAGCAAGGCGTATCGACTAGTATAAGCATTTGTCAATGTGTGCATTGCAGACACCGCTCTTTCGTTGGTTGGACAGTATTTGCATAGAGTTCTGATAAGTCAGGGTAATATCTCTCTAGCTCTAGATGCAATAGGCTAGCAGTCATAGTACAGCCTTAGTACGCGGGGCGGGGAGTACCATCGCGGTCTCATCAATGCGTGCCAGTTTCAGATTTGTATTCGACCGGTTTTAAACTACCTACTGTAGCTGATCTGTATATTCGATATATCGGATATATCTGATATACGTATGCGACATATCTGACATTCCACCATGCGTAATAGAGTAAACCTAGCCGCGCTGTTGTGTACTATTTCGCTAACCTTCTGTGCTACAACAAAGAGTGAAAATTCGACAGAAACTCCTGCAAAGTAGGCCTTTTACTAGTTAAAGTAGCCCATAAAAAACTGTTGGACTTTTATAAATACAAATATGATGAATTTAGTAAGGTCTTTGTAGTTAAAATATCCTAATATTTCACTACATTATTACTATGTACTGGGTAATGTGTATATTTTATATCTATTTAGAACTCATGCGGTGTTCAATGCCCAGATTACAGGACTGTAGCTGCCTTTGTTGGCCACTTAGCAGTGTACAGGACCGATTGTATGGAGGTCTTGGGTTCACTTTTTGGTGCATCCCCTTATGTAGATTATTGTGTTGTTTTATATTTTGTTTCATCAATGTGTGCCATGTAAAGAATCACTGATATTAGCATACGGTTAGTTGTGACAGTGCCATTAGGATACCCCTGAATGTGTGCTGTTAGTTAGTTGAGAATAGGCTAGTTACTTGCTACCCTATAAATTTGGTTAACAAGACAAAATTATTAGCTTCACTGATGAGGTAGGGGAAATGTTCTTTCATGCAATAGGTCCATAGTTCGATTCGACGCCGCGGGGAAGTTTAATTATCACCTTCCTTTCATAAAGTTAATGGGCGTAGCCCATGTGGCTGGAGAGAAATCTATAGAAAAAACCTATATCCATCGGAGATATAGGTTTTTCCTGTGCATTTCCCTTCATTTTATATACACTTGTATATGAAATGACAGATTGGGAAAGGATGAGAAATATTTGTATCGAAGTGGTATATTATAATGTATGGATGTACATACGTTCATACATGCATGCGTGCGTGCATGTGTCTGTGTGTGTGTGTGTGTGCGTGTGTAAATTGGCTGACTGCAAGAATGGTTGCCGTTCAATTCAGGCTATTTGCAGTTTCTTTCCCAAAAGTACATTAAAATATGTAACACAATTACAATGCGTTAATATTCGTAACCTTGATGAAACATACTCTATAAATGGTTATCAGTTAGCGTAGCATTACCTATTAGTATTCACTCGTATGTGTTAAATAATTCTCAGAGAGATGGCCCTTTTCCATGACATGAAATATGCTTAGGGGGAAAAAAAGTTAAGCTCCAGCCTATAAATTTTTTTCATGGTGTATATAAATTTACACGGTATGACATGTATTAGTGTTAATATGCATGATTCATTACTAGGCAAACTTTTAGGCCACACATTGTGAAGTCTATGTAACATGTAAGCTCACAACAGTACCGTGACTAGCCATGAGAAATGTTGTCAAAATGACAGTTTGCATTCTCCCAAGTCAGTTTCGCTCTATTAATGAAAAACTCAGTTTGTTATTCTCACACCATATTCTTTCTAGAGTGTGTATTAATGACTGTGGCTCGCAAAAAAATATCGATAGGACAAAGATGGCGAATTATGGGATGAAGGACACTGGCATGTCTAACCGTGCGATCAGTCGTGAGTGGGGCTATGATCGCCGTGTTATTGATACACTTGATCTCCGAGTATAGAGAAACTTTTGACGTAGAAGATCATGCCAGGTTCGGGAGGAGACCGAAGAAAATGAAATAACACGATGACAGATGCCTCGGAAGACTTGTGCGAAGACATCCTATTGCCAGTAGTAACGCCGTACGATTCACGTGGCGGATGTGCAGTCCAATCTTTACAAGAACTCGACCAGACGACCAGACGACCAGTACGAAGAATTTAGCTAAAGCGGCTTCACAAACAGAAAGCAGTGGAGTATGCACTGGCAACCCTGGAACTTGCGAACATGGAGCAAGGTTCATTTGTCAGATGAGAATCGCTTTCTTCTGCATGCAAACGACCGTGGAATTCGAGTTCAGAGGCAATCTGGAGCAGCTTGATGCATTATGAAGCACAGAAATTATTTAGATGCTAATGATATTACTAAAGTGTGACACAATTTAAATAGATACCGTGAAATATAGGGTGGGGCAGAACTTTTTTCCTTAAGTATATTTTGTTAGCACCAAGTTAGATTCATCTTATGTTACACTTAGTCAAGACGACCTCATGTGCCTGATACCCAGACCAAGTTATTAAAATATTTCATGATTTTATAATGACACGAGTCACAAATTATTCTCATTTCGACTGACCTTGATACTATCAAGTAAAGAAGCACCGAAAACTTGCTTATTTTAGACAATATTCAATAGTAAGTAGATTGCTTAGGTAATTGTTATTTCTTTTATTTTATAAGAAAATGCTTTTGTTTCCAGCAAGTCCAACACCAACGTTCCCGGTGTGTGGATGTACAAAATCGGAGATAAAGCCGATCCGAGAGTACGTGGTGCGGATTTCAATGTCGGAGAAGGTGAGACTCTTTTCTATGATGTTTAACCCTTTGGACACTGATGGCTATATTTGACATTATTATGCGAATGACATTCTATGATGACAGCATGGAGATGCTTAAGACTAAACTGTTTGCCAGCCATTTCTACGATGATCCTCAGCATGTCATTTATCCCAGATTACTGGGGTAAACCCGTCTCTAAAATGGGTAGATGCTTGCTATCATCTTCAACGGGTGATATGCACATGTCCGAGCTATTGTATCTGCGCTGAATATAGCTGCCATAAAAACATTCATTGTAATGAATTTGGAAATCTCCTGAGATACTTGCGGTCTATGAATGTTGTACTTTTCCTTTTTTACCTTTCATTAGATTTCACTTATACACAGACAGTTAGTTAGTGAAAGTTAGTTAGTTAGTTAACCAGTCTGGTTAGTGAATTCAACTGCCAATGCATTAAAACATTTATTTATTGCAGCATAACTACAGATATACATGCATTGTACCAATGCCCGTTTGCTGACTGTGCATCCGAATGTCTATCTAATACAATAATAATGTCTACCCCTACTGTCACATAATAGTAGTTGCCCTGTTGACACAGCACTCACGAGCGGACTATGCTGATATAAGTATATTACAGACGCACTCATAACACTGGACAAAGATTGTGTAGTACAGATCCCAACATAATGTCTATACATCTGAATGAATCTTAATTTCCAACATTTCAAGGTAGATTCATCACGAAAAAGGGGAAAATTTTGCCTTTTGCGGAGGCTACAAGCCGCAGTATCTAAATGTTTGTTTTAGTGCTCTACTTTGAGATATTTTTCATTATCTATGTATGTATGTATTCATCAGCTGATTACCGAAGTAATCATTGTGATAGGCCATCATAGGCCCTTTACAATGCTAGCCTATTAATGTGGTTAACGCGACAATCTGATTAGCCTCACTTATATGGGGGTGGGGGAAAAACACCAAGTATGAAAAACCCACTGAGTCTGGGTGGAACCCTGGATTCAAAGTCAAATGCTCTAACCACTATGCCAGCTGCCCCCAATATTTTTCATTAACCAACTTCATGAGAAATCTTCCTTAGTATTACAGCACAAAATTCTTGCCCATTTACTGTAGTGGGACTGTGGGCTTGTTCTGATTAGAACATCTCACATCAAAAGGCACGTTTCTTCCCCGCGCGATTGGCGCCAGAATGGTGCTGGATGATCATGAAACTCGAGGTATCTTGCCTGCACCATATCGAGTACTGCGATCAATGTGCTATTCAGCAATAAACCAATTGCTTAACTATCACAAAAAAACTCAAGAAGTCCTTATGGGGTAATGGATATATACAAGCATTCGGGTTTTGAATCCTCAAACCTTATTGGTGGCAATGGAGTCCATGATTTGGCATGGTCTGGGCAGGTTATTCGTTATTGTAATAAATGAGGCAGAATTTATTCAGTATCGTGGTATCTACTACAATGTTGACTAGCCTCGTAAAGGGCCTATGATGGCCTAAAAATCGGGTCAATTTCGGCTTATGCTTACATAGGCGCCTTACACAGGAGACAATGGTTACTCTTAGCGTCTTACACATTCAACGCGATTCATGCTGTTGCATTCGTAGATGGGGTAATGTTTGATCTTTGAACCGTGTTGACTTGATTTATATAGCATACATGTAGCAAATTAATGTAGTTAACCCCGAGCACTCTGTTGTCACGCAATAGTATTTCTATAGTAATGTGATGAGCATATGTCAGTGTGGTAAGGGTTAACAGCACTGAGACTGTTACGCAAGCAATAACTCCCAGACCCAGCCTATTACATAAGGGTATCATGCTTAATAATAAAAAAAACACCCAATCGTAAGGTATGTAGCTATTTAGCTTCCCTGCCAGGGAAAATTGCCGTCTGTGTCACATCATATTCACCATACGAACAAAAGCTGTATCTATCTAATGTAAATAATCGCTGTTAGGCGTGATATTTGCATACATTTGCATATTTTATTTAAATACAGTATGATATACATGCATGACGACCATTATATACGAAGAGCACCATGCACCATGTATATTTATGAACGCCACTATACGCTATACACACGTGTAATGGCCACTATATTCTGCATACAAAATGACCCCATTATACTGGCCACTATCTACTGTAGATATGTATACTGACCATTGTACATTACAAACATATATACCTATGTATATAGCGCATAGCGACCAGCATATAGTGGACAATATATATATCTAATAGCTATCTGCTATATAGAAGTTTAACAGTGACAATATATTTTATACATGTATATCGGCCACTACACATGATATACATTAGCCACTATATAATATGTATATGTTGGCCGCTGACACTATATACATGTATATTGACCATTTTACACTGTAAATATACATACTGGCCACACATACGCACACACGCGCACACATATCTGTAGTATGGGAGCTGTATGAGTCTTGGCAAGTACGTAAAAATGCAAGGGCAACACCTTTTGAGACTAATGAATTTTATTCATTAAAAAGCTTTTGCATATATGTAATATGCTTTGACAAGCTTATGGAATGAAATTCCATTACCCTTACATCTTTTACCTTTACATCTCTATTATATATATATGTCACTATATATACATGTCACAATACACTATATATACATGTGTATACTGGCCACTATACGCTATATATGATAACCTTTATATAGATTAACCATATACTCAGGCGGTCAAATTGTATTCATAAACTAAAAACAGCCTTATTCCTCATCGACGCAATGTTAATTTCCATTTCCTAATATCTCGATGGACTCATCGCAGAGTTTGTATTCAACGTGGACAAGAAGCAGATGAAGTGCCTGGAGGGGGCGCGTACCTGCCACCAGAGCGCTCGCTGCATCGACTACAACCCCGGCTACTGTTGCGAGTGCGTGCGCCCTTTTTACGGCAACGGCAAGTCCTGTCTCGAGGAAGGTGAGAAAATAGAGGAGTACGATAGATTTTTGATGGGAAGTGATAAAATTGATTGATAATTTTCATTTGAGATGCCTTCAGTAATGAATTTTTCTGAACCCTACCTGAGCCACCAGGTGGAATCCAGTGTACACTAGAGAATATATATATATATATATATATATATATATGTGTGTGTGTGTGTGTGTGTGTGTAATGATGGCACTTAGCTCTTTGTCTATCATAGGCCCTTTACTAAGCTATTCTCTATTGCTTACAGGCTGAAATAGTGTTAGGCTTATTTCCTACGGTTGGGAAATCACTCTCGTGCCGAGACACTTGGACTTTATTTTGAACGCCATTATGTCGCACTCGTCAAATTCTGAATAAATTCTGACCCCAGCGGCTTAACTCTTGTGTCATTGTTTTTCCCTGGTAGAAGTTCGCCCGCTTTCATATAGAGAACGTCGAGAAGAAATGAACAATTCTGCACCGTGAATAATAACTTAATCATAGATATTCTTTAACAAACTGAACTGCGCGAATGGTTCCACTATGAAGTCACCCGGCCATAATGACTAGTCCCTCCCCCGGTGCGGCTGGCCAGCCAGTTACCGCAGTATCTTACGCGACTCTTGTGTGTTTGATGTATACACTGATGCTGCCAGTGGTGCAGTGGTTAGAAGCGTTTCGTTGCGAGTTCAAACCAGCATCAACCAGGGATTTTTTCCCGCACCTTCCACAATAGGAAGTGAGCAAGATTTTCGTGCTTGAATATTGAGAAAGATTCATCGTGGAATGGTTTATTATAAAAATATATCAGGGTTGTAACGGGGCAATGTTGTACGTGCGACTGACATTTAATTATAAAGTAGCACCAAAAAACCTCGCCTTTTCCTCTTTTTAATATTGAGAAAGATTCGTCGTCAAATAGTTTATTATAAAAATATATCAGGGTTGTAAAGGGGCAATGGTGTACATGTGACTAACATTTTATTATAAAGTGGCATCAAAACCCCGCCTTTTCTCTTTATACAGGTGTGCCACAACGTCTCAACGGTAAGGTAGACATCCGCGTGAACGATGTGCAAGTTACCGGCCTTGACCAGCATTCGTACGTCGTCACTTCGGACGGGCGCTCCTACACAGCCATCAGCCGCATGCCTGCAGAAATAGGCCATGCCCTACAGACCCTCACCACAATCGGCGGGGTCATCGGCTGGATGTTTGCTGTACCAACCAACCCCAGGGCCAAGAATGGATACATGATCACAGGTTAGTGTTATCATTCTAATCTGTCGTTATTTATGCTCAATTTTGCTGTAAAAACCAATACATCATCATTTTCTCCAATAGTTAGAGATGTGAATATTTCATTCTAATTCTTTATTATCAATCTGATAGCAACTGAAAGGGCCCCAAAATTCACGTTGAGTGAGAGTGAGATTTTCATGTATTATGACCTACAAGTATAAAATGTATCTCTACCAGTGTATAAAAATTATTTATATATTTTTATAGAGTTCGATGTAGCTGGTTTTATGCACAAAGATACATCTTGATATAGTCAAATTCTTGTGTATAGTTAGTGGTAGTTAGAGAACTTACAGATCCGCCTTATCTGTGAGACTTAATCATTGCATGTTACAGATAGTCTTGTCTATACTGTTTTCTGAAAGGTATTTAAAATCGGAACACGCAGAAAGAAGTCTTCCTCTGTCGCTGAGTTAATAGAGTACTAGATAGGTCATTGTCATTTGTTGGTCATGGGTTCAGATACCACCGGGGGCAAGATTGTCCATGTATCTCCCCCAGCGAGTTTGTTACATCCGTAGATGCACAAAACGTATATAGGTGCTACAATATGTACGTATATAGGCGCTTTAAAGACATTCTGGTTATCAGGGCGCCTCCAAAACAAATGAATTATTATTAATTATTATATCCAACCAGTGTTTTCACTTCTATTCGTTTTTCTCACTCGGATATTTTAATGAAAATCATGCCAGGTGGACTGTTCAACCGAACAACGGTTGTTCGCTACCAGAGTGGCGAGACCATCACCATCACCCAGACATTCTACGGTCAGGATGCCCTCAACAACATTCGTGTTGACACCCGCATCTACGGAAAGCTACCGTCGATTCCTCCTGAAACCAAGATCAGCATCGATGACTTCCAGGAGACGTACAAGAGAGTCACCCCCGGTAAGTTCTCTCCAGCAACCCAGCCATTTGTCACTATAATTACCAATTTTAGCTATAATACACCAATGATTCGTCTCTATATTTGCCTGACCAAGTCTCTATCCCAATCAAATCACCTGTTTATCTTTCTTTGTAATTCCCGAATTGTTTGTCTTTTTTTTTCATGGCCTGGATTTGCTCTCTCCAAAATGACAAAATATTTAGCCTTCATCATCACACAGTTATTTATCTCGGTATATACCTGTCTGTATTATTACCTGCCCATCTGTCTATACAATCATCAATCTATTTGTCTCTGTATTTACCTGTCCGCATTATTACCTCCGCATCTATGCAATCATCAATCTATTTGTCTCTGTATTTACCTGTCTGTATTATTACCTGCCCATCCATCAATACAATCATCAATCTATTTGTCTCTGTATTTACCTGTCTGTATTATTACCTTCCCATCCATCTATACAATCATCAATCTATTTGTCTCTGTATTTATCTGTCTGTATTATTACCTGCCCATCGATCTATACAATCATCAATCTACCTCTGCATTTACCTGTCTGTATTATTACCTGCCCATTGGTCAATACAATCATCAATCTACGTCTGCATTTACCTGTCTGTATTATTACCTGCCCATCGATCTATACAATCATCAATCTACCTCTGCATTTACCTGTCTATTATTACCTGCCCATTGGTCAATACAATCATCAATCTACCTCTGCATTTACCTGTCTGTATTATTACCTGCCCATCGATCTATACAATCATCAATCTACCTCTGCATTTACCTATCTGTATTATTACCTGCCCATCGATCTATACAATCATCAATCTACCTCTGCATTTACCTGTCTGTATTTTTACCTGCCCATCGATCTATACAATCATCAATCTACCTCTGCATTTACCTGTCTGTATTTTTACCTGCCCATCGATTTATACAATCATCAATCTGCCTCTGTATTTACCTGTCTGTATTATTACCTGCCCATCCATCTATACAATCATCAATCTATCTGTCTCTGTATTCACCTCACTTTCTATTTTATTCCTTATCAATCCGTCTATATAATCATCCAGTTATTTGTCACTCGTCTCATCGTCTGTGTCTGCCATCGTCCCTTACATTCCCACTACCGGTAACACTAGACGTGACACCTGATCCGCGCGGCAGGTACTATCAAATCGTACTCACCGCGTACGTACCGCGTGGACGGCGTCGCCCTGCGCTACACGTGGGACCAGACGATCATGTACACGGAATGCTCGCTCGACCGGTCGTTCGCCGCGATGGGCGACCTCAGTCTCAGCGTGTCGCGCGTCTTCGTGTTGTTCAACGACGACGAACGCATCGTCCGTTACGCCATGACCAACCGCGTCAGCACCAACGAAGGTTCGTCAACACACATTACACTGAGAGATACTAATCATAACTAATAATAATAATAATAATCATAAAGCTTTATTAATAGTCCTGAATTATCCCTTGGTCAATAATTACAAGATGATGTCGACGACACTTTACAATTTTACTAGCTAAAAACCTAAACTAATGAGGTTATGCGCAATTTGGGGAGGCCTGCAATGCCTATTGGTGCTTTTACACTTGTATACACTTGTACAATATACACATACTTACAGTGATGACTACTTTGAATTATGAAGAATTAAATGTATTAATTACACTTTATAATGGTAGTAACTAACCAATTTAGCGCTTTGTTAGAATTGTGCTTTTCATGTCATTATTTGATTAATGTAGTAAGATTTTTGGTCGAAGAATCCTCTAACTATCTACCCACGAATATCTAAAGCCCGGTTATGATGTTTGAGCGTTTTCAGGGTCAGGATCCTCAGATTCGCATCCTTACTTTTCTTATATAGAGGTGTGGGTTGTGTTAGCTACAGCGTAAAATGCGCTGAAAGTTAACACATTCAGCACCTGATGAAGTAATGGTAAAGGTACAACGTCTATAGACCTCAAGTTTTACGGAAGGTAGCACCTTTTGATACTAACAAATATTTATTGAAACACATTTTTTAAGGCTCTCACACGCGGTTTACAATGAATGCTTATAAGAGTTATTCAGCACAGATGCAATACCTTCGACGCTCGCATATCACCCGTCAAAGATCATATCAAGCTTCTGTCTACGTTAGAGATACTTAAGTTTTACCTAAGTAATCAGGGATAAATGACCTCTGAGGAATATCGTAGATAAGTCAGCCGGTGGATGGTTTCGAAACCGCGACCTTACAGTTATGAGTCCAGTGCTCCTACCACTCAACTAATGGAAGCATATTTTATATACCAAGAAATATTGCGTGTGTCTTGATCTCAGTTAGTCAAAAAGGTGTTATCTGTTTCTCATCACGCTGTTTATCAGAGACGTATGATTTATTGTATACACAATAAACGGTAAGTAGTAAATAGCATTTCTAAGATAGGTGGTGAATGATAGACTGCAGAAGGCGATGGTTGCGTGAAGTTTTTTCCCCGATTATGTTCTCATTTTTCGTAATGCTAAATTACAGAAGTATATATACAATGCAAGCTGTCAGGCGCAGCGTTTGTAGAGAAGGGACAGCCCGCCCTCTCAATCACGGATAGTTGTGATGAATCTACCTAAGACGTTGCTCACAAATTATAACTCATACACAGTGGACATCTGCCTAATGGAAACAACGAACACGATCTACAGCCACAAAACTAACGCTTGTCTGTTGATAAAAGATGGTAATGTTCTGTTATCACACCTAAACAACATGTCATCGATGCTTTAACAAATCACCAATCTGTATATATAGATATATATATATATCTATCTATCTCAATCAGGTATTGCTTTGATGAATACTACTGTGACCAGCAGTTTTTCTTTGATAGCTGTTTGTTGTGCATCTACTTCTCAGACGTGCCGTATAATATTCACCGAATAAAAAAGTTATAATAATTGCACATAATAATAATATAATATATTGTCACATGTATCCCGCCAAAATCCACTATCAACGTAGTTGTCAGTGCACATCTTGTTACCTTGTTCATTTTACGACGTATGATATTCACTGAATAAAAAATTTATACCCATTGCACATCTTGTTATCTTGTAGATCCTGGTGATATATGTTGTGTTTTTATAATAGTCATCTTCATTGATTTCCACCGTTTTATAATATCTTCAATGATTTTCCACCGTTTTATAATATCTTCAATGATTTTCCACCGTTTTATAATATCTTCAATGATTTTCCACTATTTTGTAATATCTTCAATGATTTTCCACTATTTTGTAATATCTTCAATGATTTTCCACCCTTTTATAATATCTTCAAGGATTTTCCACCATTTTACAATAGTCATCTTCAAGGATTTTCCACCATTTTACAATAGTCATCTTCAAGGATTTTCCACCATTTTACAATAGTCATCTCCAAGGATTTTCCACCATTTTACAATAGTCATCTCCAAGGATTTTCCACCATTTTACAATAGTCATCTCCAATGATTTTCCACCATTTTATAATATCTTTAATGATTTTCCACCGTTTTATAATATCTTTAATGATTTTCCACCATTTTATAATATCTTTAATGATTTTCCACCGTTTTATAATATCTTTAATGATTTTCCACCGTTTTATAAGTCACCTTCAATGATTTTCCACAGGGAATTCGGTCTTGTAACACCCTCTCTTTCCAAATACTCATGCAAATCACATCTGTTTCATCAGGCTTATCACAAATACTTATTAACGATTGCTTTTGGTGCAGATTTATAATTGTGCTTTCCGTGGTTTTTAATTTTGTGAGACTTGATGATTTGTTATATGTAATCTGTGCCATAAAGATGTATATATTACCAATAATGTTACAAACTACAATTTGTTAGATGTGACTATTAAGCTATTCCTTTGCCGTTTAATTGCATCATTCATGTCAAATTTCAGATTGTATTTTGAGCTTGGTCTCTGGTAATGAATAGGAACCTCTTTTTAATGCACACAACGAACATTTTCTGTGAAGTACACGAAATAAACTTTTCCATGTATTTGTGTATATATATCCGTGTGTTTGTCAAGTTATTATTTTTTAACGGTTGATGCAAAAGCGAAGCAAAATGCATATTTCAAATTAGCACTTCCTGCCCAAGGTGTAGCTGACAATTGTATCAAATTTATGATAACAGAATTATTGAATAAAAAAAAAATTTATTAGAATTGCCTCCTCTTGGAAGACTTGACTACCAATAATTTTGCCCGCTAGCAGTTTTTTGTTACGTATTTTTTGGTCACAATGTGAATTAAAAATATTATCATTTGCATGTTATTTATTTTGCATCCATTTTTGACGCACTAATAAGGTACATATATTTTTACGCTCAATTCTTTAATACTTATTTCTATGTTCTATGTTCTATATATAACATTATTTCAAGTGAAGATATCGCACTTTCATACCTGTGTTAATTACAATGCACACTTTATGATGCATAGATGTAGGCGAGCTTTTGGCTCAGATATGTACGCAACACTTATCGTTACAGTCGTGGACGTGTGCACTCAGTCGGCGAATCTTTGCGGCGAATTTGCCGACTGCACATCCGATGGATTTTCGTACAAGTGTTCCTGTAAAACAGGCTACAGCGGCGATGGGCAGACATGTCAGGGTATGTACGCATAAATAAATAAATAAATAAATACATAAGTAAGCGGGCTTCTGTGTCACTAACTAATGGTACTAATGCCAATGTCAATTAAAATTGTGAAAAAATGTGAACTCATTTTACACTGATGAAGTATTACAGGGAGCCATTTAAATACAAATTTTCTCAATATCTCAATCATGAGGGTGTTACCTATTTCGTATGTGGGATGAAGGTGCGATACGGTGTCTAGTGGCTAAATTGTTGGACTTCCAGAATGCCCCGGTGTTACCCGTATTAAGTCGCAGTAATATATGGACCAGGCTGGTCTTATACACATACATGCATACTCACACATCTGCACGCACACATAATCAGTCAGGTAGAGACACTTCCCTGCTTAAAAACAAAAAAGATATTACATAAATACGCCTCCACTGTATTACTGACATACGACATATCTGCATAATGTATTTTCCACATGTTACACGATATAACAAGGGACGTAATCAACAAACGAGCGAACTTTACACGTCGTACTTACCTCCCTTCATCGCAGATATCGACGAATGCGAGACGAGCCATCCATGCGACGAGCACGCGAAATGCGATAACACTCCCGGCTCCTATCGCTGCCAGTGTTTACCCGGTTACCGTGGCGACGGGCGTAACTGCAACAGTAAGTCATTCAACGAGACAATAGCAGCACATAAATATAGACATTTACACGGGCAGGTAACCGCCCGTCGCAGCTAGTACCAATTAAAATGACGCGCTGCTCGCATCAAAGTGACGTACGACATGCAATCACATATCCATCCAGAGAGTGTTGTCTGCATTATTAATTCGTCCATTATATTCTGTATATCATCGGATACCCTAGCGCTCATGTAGAAATCACGGTCGGGCTGATGAGGATATTCCATTGATTATTACATTCCAGATAGAATTTCTCAGAACGGGTTCTGTTGGCTCCTGTATAGCTTATAATGCTCGGGTATTAACTAACGTATTCATAAGGTGGCTTCGTATTATGTATATAAATACTACCATAATGCGCGATAGTTAACGTGTCATACACATTAACGAAGTATTGTTAATCAACATTTGGGCAGGTTATTACAGAGTCAAGACTATACAGGCAACAGCCCTTTGTGGTCAGCACATACATACGTACATACATACATATATGCATATAAATATCATCATGGCAGCATTGTGTACTGTATGAATGGTATTACATGATGAAAGCAGAAATAATTATTCCACTATTCACTCGATAGTCTGGCTGTAGTGGACAGCTTGAGAGGAGGTATGGTGCGGGTATGACAGAAGTTCGCATACAGCAACAGCGGCTGTTGGAATAGCAATGGAAATGTCTGAGTAGTTGTAGGGAGAGGAAAGTCATGTTCGTGAGATGGATAGATTTGTGGTGGTGTCAGGTGGGGGGTACACAGGAGGGGCAGGTGCATTACTAGATGTGGCTTCACTACTGAATGTTGGGCTAGATCTTAGGTTTGGAGGTATCAAGGATTCAGTACTGACTGTTGGGCTAGATCTTAGGTTTGGAGGTAGTCCATTGGAGAGGTAGAGAAGATCAGTCAGGGATTCAGTACTGAATGCTGGGCCAGATCTTAGGTTTGCAGGTAGGAGTCAAGGATTCAATACTGAACATTGGGCCAGATCTTAGCTTTGGAGGTAGTCCATTGGAGAGGTAGAGGAGTCAAGAATTCAATACTGAATGTTGGGTTGGGCCAGATCTTAGGTTTGGAGGTAGTCCATTGGAGAGGTAGAGGAGTCAAGGATTCAATACTGAATGTTGGGCCAGATCTTAGGTTTGGAGGTAGTCCATTGGAGAGGTAGAGGAGTCAAGGATTCAATACTGAATGTTGGGC
>WURV02149666.1:1824-17612 GCA_011762755.2 Epimenia babai | reverse complement strand
CTACTATAATTTTTGGTAATTTTTAGATTATCTTTCGATCTCTTATCATTCTCTGTATACTAAAAGTAACCGTATCAGTCTAGTAAAGTAAGAGAAAATGAGGTAACACCTTTCGAGACTAATTGAATTTTTTCGTAAACAAGCTGTCGCATATATGTAATATGCTTCTTCAGGCTTATCGAATAAAATTGAATTGGAATAAGCCTGAAGAAGCATATTACATATATGCGAAAGCTCGTTTATGAATAAATTCAATTGGTCTCAAAAGGTGTTACCTCATTTTCTCTTGTCATTCTATGAACATTCATTTTATTCATTCTAGGAATAGCTTGAAGAACGTTGAACTACTTAGTTGGTAGGTATATCATTTCACGATCTTTCACCGAGCAGAATTGTAAAACAATGTACCAGAGTTTCAGTTTCGGTTTTCATTGTCACGTATTATTTACTGCAATTACTGGCAACTGTACTGTACTCTATTTACTGGCAACACGTTATATTTCAACGATCCACGAGAAAATGATATCAAGTAAAGTAGGGCATTTATACGCCGTTTGCACAGACTGCCGAATGGCGGTGGGCAATAAGTCATCGGGATAGCGACTCTGTAATCTACGCCATCGAGACGAGGCAATTTCCTCATAATGCGATCATTATTCTGTAATTTGTCCCGGCCAATCATTTCGCTACAGTCTTAATTGACGCGTCGGTTTCAAGGTTAGCCATATAGTATGACACGAAAAGTCCAGGTAACACTTTACTGAATAACTAAAAAAAAAGATTAACGCGTTCTCGTGAAAAAAATGTTAACGAAGACAAGTATACGTATACCATCACACCTGATGACGTATAGGCTACGTTTGTGCATAAATTTATGTTAATCTTCACCTTTGTTGGTCAATAAGGTTTCATTTATACTTTTCGTATTAATTAAAAGAGATTTGATTGCATACCTCTCGGATGTAGGTAGTGGTCAAGCGCCTGTATGAATAACAGTCAAGTGGCGTGGGCAGACTGCGGGAAAATACACTCTAGAATATTTGCTTTCTGGAGTGCCCGAACCAACGATGGCCATATGCCCTAGGGGTTCTTCTCGAGTTCAGGAAACATTATACATTAAGGCCATTGCGTAATATGAAAAAACAACAACGCTGCTTGAAACATAGAAGGATTTACTCGTAATTTTACATTCGCAATATTATGTCACTATTTTTTCACCATGCAAGCGTCAAGAAGACTCGACTCGCTTTTGTCTGTCGTTAATCCCCTGAAACGAAAGGTCGAATCTCAATTGAAGTGTCTAATGCCAAAACCACACCAACCTCGACACTCCCTATACATTTCTCCATATACCGTACTCGCCGTATGTATTGCTTCATATCGTTGCTTCATATAGAATAAGTTAGTGAATAAATTCAAACCGCGAGAATGGTTTATCTGAGAAAATTTGTACAATACTATTTATTTATTTATTTGTTGTTATATTATGCGAAGGGCCAGTAATACAATAGACACCCAGTCACGCTCAGCCTCTTGCCTCATACACTCCTCTCGGGACTGACCTCGACCTGGAACCTGGTCGGTCAGATTTGAAAAAATCTGTGTAAGGTATTCAATAGTCATTGCTCATACCGAGCTGAAACGCTTTAAGACTCTTCACGTTAGTTTATTACTGGGGTATCCCTGCGGAATATAACATGAAACTGAAGTGTATCATAATAGTATATAATACCACGGTGTACCCACCGCTGCAAATCAACGAGCTGAAATTCATAAAGTCGATCCACCGATGATTCTTGCATTCGACCTTTGTGCCTTTCGTCAGATCTGTCACGGATCGCTACAAAAAACGATGGATCACTAGCATCAGTTATTGCATCGTTATTAATGCGGTTCGCAATGTTAATCAAATGTGCTTTTGAGCTCAAATGAAATATGATATCAAGGCGTCTCACTTATGTGAAAGTACCGCTACTCTGCACTAAACGACTAGTCCATAAGTTCAGTTCTTAGGAATATCTGCTCACCTTACCGACGGCCCAGTTTCGGCTTTTCCATAATATCTGTCTATACGGTATGCGCAGCTTGAAAGCCAGGAGTACTCCCCCTTCCTCTACGGTTATGTTAAAGCGATCGGTGCGTCCCCGAATATAGTTATCCTCTGGGGTGTCTAGTAATATCGGTTTCGTCGTATGTTTTGATCGAACAATTTGGATGTAGACATTCGCGTCGGTACCCCCGCCATCGACGTCTCTAGTATACACCTCGACCATGTATTTCGTCATAGCTGTAAACAGTTGTAGATATTGCCGCTGCTTTAATCGTGAAGTGCAGAAAGAGAGGGAGACGGAGAGGGAGGGGGAGGGGAGGGGAGAGGGAGAGAGACGAAAGAGGGAAGCGAGAGGAGATGTGAGAGAGAGTGAGAGAATGAGAGTGAGAGAGAGAGAGAGAGAGAAAGAGAGAGAGTGAGAGAAAGAGTGAGACAGAGAGAGAAAGAGGGAGAGAGACAGTCAGTCAGACACACCGACAAACAGGCGGAGGGACAGACGAGCAGACAGAGAAGTTAGCCAATTATCTAACGTGAGAAAGTATGTCAAAATTATACGTCTAATACTTGCGCGTCTGTTTTGGACTCCCGCATGTGCACGGACTGACCAAAAGCAGCATGGTAACCGTCAACGACACCAGACTCCTCATCTCTCATGCGTGGGTTCGGACAACAATAATATCGGAGTGCTGTAAATATAGAATATAGAGGTAAAAAAGATGCGTTATCGAAAATTACAGTCACTCACTACTCGAGGAGAGATATTTGTGAAGGTCCGGTGGTTATTTGTGAAAATGTTATTTTGTTCTATTTGGTCAACGTCCTTATGTCGGCTAAGATCCTATTAATCGAGGCTTTTTTGCGACTGCCGGGTGCGTTATTGTATAATGAGTTTGTGACCACGTAAATAGTAACCGTCGATAGCGTACCAGTTCATGTGGATGACGAGCAAGGAATCATGAATCAGCCTGTGACCTGTATACATACAGTGTATATACAATATAGTGGGCCAGGCACTATACATTATTAAAGTGTCAAAATATACATACTGGAGCAATAGCTCGCCGGTCACCAGGTATACCGATGCAGTTTTTTATTAAATAGACACTCACCAATCGTTCATTTGCACAATTCGCTATACTGAGTGAAATATTGTCAGCTATGTTTCATGGCTCGACGGGGAGTAATTACAGAGGATGAAACTAGGTTACCAAACCAATTATAACATTTAGCGAGTTTTTAAATCGATACACTGTCAACCTGAATGGAAAGCGATTAACAAGTTGATATATGGACAATAGCAATTCAGAATAACACCCTTGTCTTCAAAATAATACAACGTTATCGTGTAATAATTTTCTGCTCACCGGCTGATGCAAATTGTTAGGACATAATATTAAGTCAAATAATTCTATCGTATAATTGAAGGACATAAAACTATATTCATTTTTGGTAATTTAGTGTAATTAGGCAGTGAGACGTGAGAAAGTGTGTAAAAATTATACTTGCGAGTACTTTGCTTTGAACTCCATCATGTGCACGGACCCACAAAAACAACACGATATCCGTCAACGACACCAGAATCCTCACCTCAGTTAATTAAGTAAAATCACTTGCAGTTATTAGGTTGATTTACATCGAAATTACGACGAATGATAAATAATAATGAATGCATTTTTACTGCGGCAACATTAAATTATCGATTACACTTAACATGTGAGCGGTGACCTTCATGCTCACTAGCATACACAGTAAATGCGAATGAGTGGAACTAATATTAAAAGATATTGACACGTCAAAAATATTCTATGTAAACCCGAAGCAAACGGGTGCATATTACGTTTAGATTTCAAAATAGCGTGTGAAGAGGTGGGAGTAAGAGGAGGAAAATTGTTGAATTGTTTAGCTGAGCTGAATGTGAAGGTTCGATCGTCGTATCACCATCGTTTTTTTCTGTGCATACTGAGCGTATTGAGGTATATTATGGGGATTGTTGTTTTGTAGAGATGGAACGGTTGATAGTGATTTAGTCGGCTGGAGTATAATGTGTGTGTCAAACTTTTGTAAACTGAAATGAGAATCTTGAAGTAAATTCTGAAATGAAGATTAGTACAATCAGAATCACAATATATCTTTAAAAAACTATTCGTAGCGTGAGTAAAACAGATTGCCTATCTTTAGGTTTGATAAACTGAAAGATTTTATACAAATAGAGAAAGTATTCTTAGGTTATTTGGTGAAAACGATGTTAAATAATAGTGTTTCGAGTTGTCTTTAAAATTGGCAGATTTTCAGATATCGTCGACCAGAGGATTAATCTGTAGTGAGTTACAGAAATTTAGTCAAGAGGTGGTAAGTACCGAATTATTTCAAAAGTCATTGTATTATATAATTTGAGCTATATGGTCGCTGACGAACCCTTAACGCTGCAAACCAAGTTTCGCAAAGGATCACTCTTCTAGATATTAAAATGTACAGAGTTATCTCCATCTACGGTAAAATCGATAACACCCTTCTATATTTTAACACAACTTGGTGTAATCTACTTTACGTATTATAAACGCAATCATTTCCTTTCGAACCCACGCGCAAAGATGTGGACCTTGGGTTCGTTGCTAATTATTGTTTCATCTTGGAGTCTTCCCCGTACAGTCGACGCTGGAGCTTCGAAAGTAACATCTAATACACGCAAGTATCATGCGTATATAATGATTTAATAGAATTATTTGCTATACAATCATTATCTTCATCTTTATCTTTACATTATCGCCTATTATATTTTATATTAATCTGCATCCATCGGCCTTTCGTTTACGCCAAGATACGATACGTAGTATTGTTAGATCCTCTGTATTTATATTGATTTTTGCGGCAATTTTATGGATGATAAGGACCCCGGAAAGCAACGGTCTCTAAATGATCAACTGTCTGTTGTTGGATTATTTGAAGATCGTGTGACCAACTGTCGCTTGTTAGAAAATTAGACGATCGTATGTTCGAACACCACCAATGACACCAAGTGTCGCTTGTTAGCATAGTAGGAGATCGTGTGTTTGAACACGATTAAAGACACCAACTGTAGCTTGGTAGGATGCAAGCTTAGGTGGTTTTCCTTCGGATGCTCTCTTCATGTCTGACCAGTGTGTTCCGGTTGTGTATAATGCGTTATTAGTTATTGAGGAGTAGTTAGCCTCGGGTCAATGATCTCTTTTAATCTGGCTGTCTAATGTAAGAACATGACTATATTTTACTGGGAAAAATAGAGAGGTCATCTGAGCTATTGATAAGCATAGGGGTACAGAAGAGCCGAGCTCGATGATAAGCTGGACATATGGTGATATAGGATTCACCTATATGGTGAATAGGGGTTTCGTCTGCAAGATAAGATTTTGGGCGTGTAGTGCTATTTGATAGTTTCATCAAACGATGGTGTCTATTTAGGTACAATGTCCTGTTACCATAGATGTCATGTATTTTATATCTTTGCGTGAAAACGTGATGCGTTACGAGTAACGTTTAGCGCGCAATGCGTAAAATCGTGCACGTAACGCTTAACGCGCAATGTTTAATGCAAGACTCGTAACGCATTGTGCGCAATATGTAATCCCTACGGGGTAATATGTGTAAAATCTTTAAAAGAAATTCGTACGATGTTATACAGGCCGTATAGATTACGCGGTGACCATCTCGACTCTGGATGTACCTAACGCAGCGACTGACACGTACGTCTACATACAATTGATAACGTCCCAGCTAGCGACTACCTGGTATTTACTCGATAACCCCACTAATGATTTCGAGCGCGGACAAACCGACTACTTTCAAATACACGTGCCAGAGGGAGGAGGAACTCTCGAAGCCTTTAAACTGCGTATAAAATACTACGTACTCGTTTGGTACCGCCCCACTTGGGCCGTCGGCAAAGTGAGTACCCTTATGCATTGTAGAATCTATCCCGATCTGTTGCAGGCCGAGACCGCTGCACTCAGACCCACATATCGATAGCTCACTCGTACCCTGTCCCGCCGATCGACATTTTGTGATCACCTTCACCAAGTCATTTATCTTCGATTGCTAGAAGAGACCGATCTCAAAAATGGGTCGACACTTGAAATCATCTTTTACGGAGTGACGAAACGAAGATTGCGATTGCGTCGAAAAGCTACCAACAAATATTCATTATAAACCGCAGCTCAGAACCTTTTTGTCATATACTTGCGATCTATAAATGTTGTACTCTACTTTTTTAAAGACTCGCTTGCAGATTCTTCGTTCCTGTTCCGCCTCTATTCGTCTCCTTCATCAAAACCTGTTGAAAGGAATTCGTTCTTTTAATTCTCTTCCCACTTTCCATAAATACCTTGGGCTTTTACCGATCAAAACCCTTGGGCTCATGGAGAAACAGTGCCTTAATCTTGTTTTTACTTTTTGCCCGCTTACACCTGTTCAGGATCGAGACACGTGGACGGTGCTTCATCCTCATTTGGCCACTTTGGATGAAGCGACTTTCGAGTATTTGTTACAAGTATCTGTCTCTATTGCTGGCATACCACACATAGACCGTCGGCCTTAGAAATGCCATTATGTTATCGTGCTGACGTTGAAAACCTAAAGGCGCAAACATAACACTTTTGTACCTAAATTGGTAGAGCATTAGACCGTTCATCTGAGGTTAGTGTACTCGAGTCCCGACATAGGTATATATTTTCTGTTTATTTCTATTCAGTTACTTGACAATATTTGCAGGCAATAATTATCATATACTATGATATCCGTAAGGTACCTATCGTATATATATAAAAGAATTGCATCTCTCTATAGCGTTATATGTTGAATCAACGATCACAAATGATTCAGAGATCGGTGACAGATCTGTCTGAAGGTGGTTTGACGGTTGCGTGTCACGATGAACATTGGATCAATGTCACGCACTGGGACGACGTCGTGTGCAGAAAAAAACTCGATGTCCTTATCGTTTAAAGATGAAAATCAAAGGTGACCCTTATTATACAACGTAACTAGTGAGTTACTATGGTTCATACACAACAGAAGAAAAGTACTCCACCATTCTCTGTTGGTAGCGCACCAAATGAGTAACTTGGCGGTCGTGTGTTCGGACCTAACAAAGACAAGAATTTTTGTGTATTTTTCTCCAGCTCCTCATAATGCAGTATTGGAAATGCGGGTGTATGCTACAGTTTAGCGAATGGTAGTAAACATAAAACAAGTCTTTGATCTTCATATCGTTCTAGTGCATATAAAAAGGCTGGTTCGGTTCTTACACAGAGGAGGGTGATGAATAGAGATCAACGACGCGAGTCCAAGTGACCGCACTTTAGAGATCCGAGTACAGAAAACAAAGAGCTGAGAGGTCCACACAACGGTTCAGGCAATTAGCTCGACGTAAATCGGCCAATGATATAGTGAACAGACTTCATTGTATACGACTATGGACTATATTTATGGAGGAGGTTTTGCGAAAAAGTACCGAGATATTCCTGATCATCGTTCTAAAACATGGTAAAAGTTGTACTATTGTGCCGGGGGCGTTTAATAAAATTTCTTTACATCTCCTCTTTATATGACATCATTATTATAAGAAACGCTCAATTTCTAAATTATTGAAAAAACCTTGGTGGAATGTTAGACGTTACTCTCTCATGATCGCCGATACAAAACCAATTAAGAAAGGGATATTACGGTCAGTTTATCGGGTGTTGCCCAGACTAAATGGAGCCATACGGTGATGATACGAAAGTGATGTGGCTTTGGTTTATAGTGCATTTACATTAGCAGATTTTTCGCTCCGGCTCCCGCCGCCGAATTTCATGAAAAACGGATCCGTTTTGAAATTCGGACGAGTTCTAAACTTGTTGGGAGCGGGAGCGTCAACCAATGAACGAGCAGTGTCGTTCACGTGATATTCGTCCTAGCAACACATTTTGTACAAGATGGCGCCGCGTTTAGATTTAAAGTTGAGTGATGAGCAAACGTACGAAATGCGCTCGGGTCTTGACTGTGAAGCATATTCATGACTATGTTATACGCCCCTTGTTCTTTTTACGCTTTTTTTATAAAGAATCTCTCATCCACACTGCCCGGGTTTTTCTCGTGGGAAGGCTCGCAACGATTATTGTTGCCGCACTCGCAGCGGCAGTTACCAAATTAGTATCGAATTGTTCACAGGAACTGTCATCGTCACTGAGGTAATTCGCCATTTTGTAAAAGTGGTATCATGTGACTTTCGGACCCGCGAGCGATAAGAAATGTCAGACGGGTAGTGTTAATGACCTTTCGATTTATCGGAGGGGGGGAGCGGAAGCGGGGGCCGAAAAATCGGATAATGCAAATCTACTATTAGCAGGCGATTAGATATTTATGTAGAGATTATGTTGGGAAGATACTGTAGGAAAGGTTTACAACAATGAATGTAAACAGTAATTACAAAGAAAATATTTGAAACACTGGTTGTATCCGTATATATTCATAAGAAGGATTCTATCAGTTTTTCAGATTCTTATTGGACAGTTTTGCTTTATCCATTTGTATTTAAACGTGCGCTGTATTCCTACTTTCATCACCTGTGAAGCGTAGTGTTTATACGAAAGCCCATGATTAATAAAATTAGTTTGTCTCTTCAAAAGGTGCTGCTCCCTTTCTCTCAAGTTAACTAACCATTGTATATTGTATAAATAGTTTTCACTAGCATTTGCGTATTTACTTACCTCTCTAAGTCGACCAGAAAAAAAAACAGGATAAAGACGCTTAGTCGAGAATACGACAGCTAATCATAACTGGTATTCCCCTAGATATATACCCTTCATCTTGGACACAAATTTCGATATGATTCTCGCATACAATTATTTTAATCCATAATTATGTGGCTTGATTTGTTGAGGTATCGGAATATTACTTCCCTTTAACATAAAAACTGCGTCTTTGAATTTTTAGCAGACAGATTTATCTCCCTTCCACAATACCGTGTAAAAGTATGCAGAGAAAGAAATGAAAGAGGCTGGAGTAGGGAGAATTTCTCAACTGTCCGGCTGATTAATCACTTCCAATATTACTTGGATGTTATATTACTGAAATATTGATACCAAATAATATATCGGTGTGTGGGCCATATGTGGCCTTATCCTAAACTGGCCTGTCGTCAGACTACGTTTCGTTTTCTTTGCATTAATGCGATTCATCGATATTTCCGAGAGTCGATCCATTGATACCATTCACAACGCCAGTCCAACTAGCTTTTTTCTTCTGCAGAAAACGATCGCGGAAAAACGTCGTCAAGGCCACCAAGAAGCGTTACAACGGCAGATTTCATGACATTTGCATTAAAATCATTCAAATACAGCAAATTCTGCCCCTCTAATGTGTGTGAATGTTAATTTGTGCTTTGAATGCGAGTACAGTACATTATAAACAGCCCAGGATGCTCTTTTTTCGGAAGTACTAGCTACAAGCAGTCACGCATCGTCTAATGTACTCTCTTCACGCCCTCGGTCTGTCATAAACGTTAAAATCCGAAAAAAAGCGGCCAAGCACGGCGATAAAAATTACTGGAATGACCGTATCAGACCTAGTCAGAGAGTGAGGGGCAAAGAGAGAGAGGGGAGGGAGTTGGGAAGGGAGGAAGAGAGGAGAGGAGGGGAGAGGGAGGGAGAGGTGGCGAAGAGGTAGGAAGGATATCGAGGGCAAGAGAAGGGATGGAGGAAGGAGCAGACATCTGCCTTCAGGATGTCTATTTTTGATAAGAATGGAGAACGAGAGGTGGTTAATCGGGAGTCTACTATAGTAAATAAAAGGAAATCAAGAGAGTCTATCGGTATTTCAAATGTATTTTTTATAAAGTGACATAGTATCTATTAAAACGGAAGGTTTTTAGACTGCAAGTATCAGCTAATAAAGGCTCTCAAGTGTGATTTACAATTACGTTTTATCATAAAACATGGTATACGGCATGTATAGACCGCAAGTAATAGCCAATATTGGTCTTGTGGTGTGGTTTACAAAAAATATTTAGGTAAAAGCTAGTATACAGCATTAAAAGACCGCGAGTATCGGTCAATTGAGGATCTTAGATGTGATTCACAATGAATATTTATGGTAGCTAGTACTACACAGGGGTTATGTGCCCCATATATCGGCCTATAAAGGCTCACATATGCGGATTACAACGAAGGTTTATGGTTAAAGGTAATGGTTAACATTTATTGACCGCACCGTGTCAGCCAATGATGGATGTCAAAATTGGTTGACAACAGATCTTTATGGGTTCATTATCTTCGGCACTCGCTTATCAAAGGAAACCGACCTGTGGTTGTTTGTACTCGCGACCTTTAGGTAGAGAGTGTGCCGTTTTTACCACTTGACTACCCGTTCAATATAATCTGGCGCCTCTGTGACTAATATGCTCAAAAAACCACCACTCTGATCCACCCTTCTTTCAAGATAAATCCGCAAAGGTCAATAAACTGATCGCCGTACGCCTGGGGTTAGTTATTTACACCGAGTGTTTCGGACCGTCCGCCGGACAGTGGAAAAACGTTTCGTTTTCTGTACTGCAGTATATAGTGAGTTAATCTTACATTTTGTACAGTTTTCCCAACATCTAGCATCAATAATGTACAGTTAATAAAGGTGATCAGTTTGACGGTCACAAAATTTCCTACAATCACAATCTTCCCAGCGCCGTGCGGATAATACCATGTGTCGCACCAACTTATCAAATCGATTTTTGCGGATACCGCGAGATTTGTTTTGGCCACACCTGGTCTCGGCATGTTGTGTATGTTCGTCGTCGTAGGCGTATATATATACACGTTTTTTGTCGACGATGTTACGGCGCGGTTTGCAAATGGTTTCGTTAAAATATTTCGTGTATATAGGCTTTATCGCTTACTTAACGATTGTATACCATATTGTCGTTAATCTACGATGGATTTCTTCGCTTAAGAGGGAGGTACACTATTTAGCGCCAGAGCGTCTACGTTATCTTGCCTACAGAGGAAAGAATCATTTCAGACGTAATGCTGGGCGTCTGTCTTCAGACGGATTTTCCACTGTGTCGACTGTCGACAAAGCTATTTATTTTAATATAAAACCGTCGGAAAAACACATATCAGGCAGACATGATGGAAAGATTACGAAGTACAGTGTACAGCGAATGTCATTAAGTTCGGTTATTAGGAAACAAAGCAGACATCTGGTGACACTAGCTCAAAATTACCCAGGTTAGTTAAATATTCAAGCTTCTTAGTGACTTTACTGATCATTAAGCGTAAGATTATTAGCGCGATCTTGTCGAATAAACCATTTTAGCATGATTAATGTACTTGCTCTCTCGCGCTACCATGATTTTTCCGACACCAAACAATCTGACGTCAATTTTTTCTGGTAGACTATTTCTCGCAATTTTAGTCTGTTTCGTAATTGCAACCAGTGGCAATAAATTCCCCATCATACATGGAATTAAAAATGTCGATGGCACTGTGTAAACTACTAGCAGGAGTATGGGCGTTTGATATGTAATTTTGCCTGTTATTCGCGTTTCCATCCATCTGTAAAACAGGCAAGGACGGTCGGCCAGTTGTGGTGAACACGTCTCTACTGAGCGAAGACGAGAAGCGAAGATATGACCAAGGTTGGAAGAGAAACAGTTTCAGTCAGTTTGTGAGCGATATGATCCCTGTCAACAGACGACTCCCTGACTACCGAGATACCGAGTAAGCTCTAAGGCTATGTATGTGAAACTTAGGTAAAATAACTATAGGCCTATGCAGTTTTACAATGGTTTTCAAATCCTACGTTTTTGTATACGCTTGGATGATTACGACACGGCCAATGAAACCGGTGAGATCAATACTTTAAAATGTGTGTACACATTAATAGCTTCACCTCGTGCAGGTGCACAGCGATTGACTACGGGCAGCACCTTCCCGACACTAGCGTGGTGATCTGCTTCCGTAACGAAGCCTGGTCGACTCTCCTGAGGACTGTCCACAGCGTCCTCGATCGCTCGCCGCCGCACCTTCTTCGTGAAATTATTCTCGTCGATGATTTCTCCGAGTTCGGTGGGCAATAGTGTATCACTTCGAGTCTCCCTCGAGACGGTTACCCAATTAAAAATCTAATTAATACAATGAGGTGTACGCTCTAATAGTCACGTAGTTAGCTTTGGGCTGAACAGCAAGGTAATCATTGTGTATACCATACATGCCCTTTTACAAATCAAGACGATGTGGTTAACACGACAAACTAATTAGGGTAATTAGGATGGAGAGAAATATCTAGTAGAAACGACCGATACTGGGGAGACAGTTGACATTCATTTGGTGACGGTTCCAAACGCCACCGGCGGCTTCCACATACTGTACATACGGATATTTTTATGATGGCCTATATATGATGATTATTTACAATGAGACAACCAGACAGCGGAGAAGTGGTGTTGGTACGCGCCTTTGCACAATTTTTATAGGTTTCTTGAGATGTCTAGTAAAAAAATTTCATTATAAATTTGGTATGGCCTATATTTGATATGGTTGTACTCCTTTTGTCTGTCTGTCCATCCATCTGCACGTTGTTTGTGTGTTGCTATCAAACTTTTCCTATGGATGGTGATTAACTCCATAACCACTTATATCCTTAAAGTGCATGAGGTTGGGCGTGTGAAAAACTCATCTATAATGATTTAGAGGAGAATAATAAACCTTTCAATCGCCATTTTAAAAATAATTTGTGAACAAATAACAAAATTATCGCTTTAGGGATTAATATTCCGACAAAATAGATTTAGTAAAAAAGATTTTTAATGTAATTTTGAATGGCTATAATAAAAAATCATGTTTTCACCGATTTCATTTTCCATTAAGTTTCCATTATCCATTAAAATGGATTATCTTCACAGATGAGTGAATATATTGACATTAATCACCATTATGTGTTGTGAACCACCGTTGTAAGGTGTGAACCACCGTTGTAAGGTGTGAACCACCGTTAGTGCGGGTGATTTGGCTGTTTTATTCACAATAACAAAATCGATTTGTAGTCGGCTGCATCTGTAATGACCAGTGATTTTGTCAGATCATTTAGGACAGCCCTTAGAGACTTACATTTCTAATCTCGAAAAAGTTAAATTGCTGCGGACGACCGAACGAGTCGGTCTGATCAAGGCCCGGCTGCTCGGATACTCTGCTGCCCAGGGGGATGTTTTGACATTTCTAGACGCGCACTGCGAATGTACGCAAGGTCAGGATATTAATATACTTTTAGTGTTTAAATCACTTGTATCTGTGTTGTTCGTAGTCCTTCGGCTTTGAGGGTTTCCTTCACAGCCTTGATACATTGATATACAAAATCAATATATTCCCGCTACCAATTAGCAACACTTGATTGAGTATACTTGTATACGAAAGCTTGTGCTAATCTCTAGCTTGGATTATCGAGAATTACCTTTAATTTTTGCACCATGTCATGGATTACAGGGCGACCTATACTTCTTTATGGCCGACTGGGTTTAGGCTGAGTCGAGTTGTTATTAGTAGGCCTATTGATAATAATGATGAATTGTCCGTAACCCCCTTGATCGGGAATCCAGAGGTAACTAAGAAATCGGGCCACCCTGTATTCATAGAGAGATTATGTCTTACTATGGCTGGAGAGAAATGCCCTGTGATGGTCCTATCAGAGGTATAGGTTTTTACCTGTGCATGTCTCCCCAGCTATTTCATAGAACCACACTGGGGCTATCCTCCCCCCTTTAATAATATGTCTTACTTTAGCCTTCACGTGCAGCGGTTTCCTAGTGATTTACGATTTACTTAAGAAAAGGTGGAGAATGAATGAATATGAAGTCCTGTGTGGCAACAGAATTTATTAAGTATACTCTTACAGTACGTGACCATTCTTATTAGAATATCAATGGAGTGGGTGAACATGTCACCTATTTGACGAACAGGTTGGTTGGAGCCGCTGCTATCTCGAATCGCAGCAAACAAAACAAATGTCGTCTGCCCAGTCATTTCTATCATAGACACGACGGACTTTCGCTTCACGAAAATTGGCGCGAAAGACGGCAGCATGGGCGTGTTCCATTGGGATGGTTTTTTTCAGTGGGAAAGGATTCCAGATGCCGAACATGCCCGACGCAACTATTTATATCATCTTCCTTATCGGTAAAACGCAATTTTGTCACTAGAGCGAGAGCCTATTATTTTATTGTACACCGATATCGAGAAAAAACTTATTTTACATCCTTGCTATTTCGTTACTTAAATCGAAATTAAGTGCAAACATGTCCTATTTTACGTTGATTTTGCACGCGTGTTTATTTCTGACTTACCAGGTCGCCTGTCATGGCTGGCGGACTGTTTTCTATATCACGTGATTATTTTACCGAACTCGGTTCTTACGATGACGGCATGGTCGTGTGGGGCGGAGAGAATGTCGAAATATCCTTCAGGGTACGGCAATGTTCGTAATGTCGTGCAGTAACAATTTTAGATCTTAATGACTTTTGATGTAAAAATATTTTAGTAACAGCTAGTAGAAATATGTACTTTTTACCAACATGCTCAAACTTTACCCAAATGTTTGCTTTTCCATTCAAATCCCACACCAAATCGACTAACCAGAACCCACTTACCTTTTTACTACTCATACCGGCACATATAGCTACTTCATAGTACCTATCTATCGATCGATCTATTGACTAGAATCGAGGCCAAACCAGTGACAGACACGTCGAGTGCGCTGGTTTCATTTTATCGTTTCCCAAGTGTACCTTGCGTGTACACAGTTAACGTCTTCCGTTCAGATATGGATGTGCGGGGGGACGCTCGAGATTGTACCGTGCTCGCTCGTTGGCCACGTGTTCCGCGTGAAAAATCCCAACCTTAGCCCAATCGTGAACGCGCACAAACGCAACACGATTCGTCTGGCCGAGGTGTGGATGGACGACTACAAGAAATACTACTACGAAACCTTTAACTACACGGATCTGGTAGGGACATGAAAACTAAAGTCTTGAGCATGTTTCTGCGTTACTTTTCTGGTATTAATGTCAATAGACTTAAAATAATTTGCAACCTCATAACACGCTAATAAATATTATATCCTACATTTCATACTCCTTCCTAAAATCGGTCACGAATATCTTACCTTGTTCACCTATATGAGTGGAATTTAGAAGAGAGAGCAGGGAAATTTTCCTCGTGGTTTCGGCTCGACCTACAGATCTCACGAATCAAGTTCACGGCTGCAACACTTAACTCCGAGCGCTGACGATCGAGAATAACATAAGCTAGCCAGGATGTCCTCTCTTCGATATAATAAATACACCTCAATAGACGTGCGATCGATTCGTCATAGCAGATTATCTGCATGCGTGACACAAAGCGTAAATATTGCATAGGTACGAATCGTCCGAGCTGTCATGGACCATGATACGTAGGCGTTACATTAGAGTGAATATTGCTGTTTCTCATCTAGAACAACGAGCGCTTCGTTTCTTTTATGGTATTACATTACTATGGTTTCTACTAATGCCAAGTAAAGCAGTATTTACACTACTGTTGCCGCTGGCTGTAATGCGTATTTAGTAGCAGCACACCATGCAGAAAAATTTACACGATATGTAAGCTATTTATAGACGATATATGCAGAGTTTTCTCACTATATTTTCACCGTGTGGATATGATTTTACAAGGTTTATACACGATCCATACACGATCTACAT
>WURV02149655.1:0-17617 GCA_011762755.2 Epimenia babai | reverse complement strand
ACACACACACACAGAGACACATATATATATATATATATATATATATATATATATATATATATATATATATATATATATATAGTGTGTGTATGTGTGGGGGGAGGTATATGTTGCAGGTATTAGGGTTGTCACGCACTTTAGTATTTTGAGAGTGTATATATACTCTTGAAATGAAATATTGAAGTATATATAATGTGTGTGAGTATTCATTGTTACTTTTCTAAGCCAATTTTGGTAGGTTACGTTTATAAATAATAAAAAGTTGCTGATATTTACGGGCAATAGTTATTTTTAGAACTCGTGCATCAAAACATATATTTATTTAGTACCCTTTTTATCGTAAAGTTATCCTTTAAGTTTTAGCCGTAGCTGACGATAGGAGTTGGACAAAAATTATTTAATATGTACGTACATCGTGTTCCACTATGTATGCGCCATACTGCAAATAACCCTCATTTTGTAAAAAAGTCAGCGTAGCCGAGAGTGCATAATAATCATATGTAGTATAAAATTCATCATTGCATAAGAATGTCGAAAAAACAGTTACCTCCATAATTCATTTGATATCTAAATAACTTTTCACCTCGTATTGAGCGATGTCTTTGGGACTTTTCGACTGCATTTTGGTGTTGTTCTCGTGTAGTTCTTGACGTTTGTGATCTTCAGGACGATTAGAGGTCCAGTTGTCATTTGTGTCTAGATATCGGGGCATAACAATCGTCGGTTGGGTGACATCGACAATTTTGACAAAATTCTCATGATCGTATCGTCGGTCAACTTCCGGAAAGCCCGTAACGATCGTGCTGTCTCGATCCGTAGTATCTACGAAACCGGAATCAACCTTCAACGACGCCATTTTGAATTCTTCGTATAAATGAACGTCGGTCGGTGCAGAATAGGCAACGTAAGACGAATCCATCGTGTGGACGATTTTGTCGGGTTGACTTTGCGGGGCTGATACACCAGCCCGTTGTCTGCGTATGAATACAATCAATGCAATAAGTACTACGCACAGTACAATAGTTGCGCCAATAAGAGTTGCTGCAATTATGACGTTCAATTCGATAAAATCAGTCGAAGTCATATTCAAAGGTATCACACGGACGTAAAGATGAGCGATAGTCTCGCGTCGGATGTCACCATTGTCCGTTGCAATCACAGTGATGTTGTATTGTCTTGAGATGTTGCGTTGTCTTTTTACGTTTCTACTTAAGGACAAAATACCGGTTCCTGAGTCGATCGAGATTTCCTGATCGAGTGTTTTAATCGTGTAACTAATATCGGCGTTATCGCCGTCGTCAATGTCAAACGCGGATACCCGAGTGAGCGATACGGTATTCCTTTTCACGAAGTAATCGTCGGATATCACGATCGTATCGTTTCCCGGAATCGGGTATGTGAATACGGGCGAGTTATCGTTCGTATCCAATATGGCTACGCTCAACACCACTGTTGCGTTTAACGGTGTCGTGCCGTTATCAGAGACGATTACTTCTACATTATATTTATCTCGTCTTTCTCTATCGAACACAACTCTTGACCTCAGCATTCCAGAGACGCGGTCTATGCTGAAATATTTATCACCAGCAAGAATACCATAGCTGAGTGCGCTGTTGTCGCCTAAATCTCTATCGGTGGCCGTTACTCGGGTAATAAACGTGTGTGGCGGTTGATTTTCCGCGACACCATAAGAATATGCTTCAACTGAGATCAATGGCGGGTTGTCGTTGACATCTAGCGTTGCTATGACAACGGTAGCAGTGGCGGTGTGGAACGGCGGGCTCGAATCACTGGCGATCACGAGAAAGCGTATCTCAGACAAAATCTCTCGATCTAGCAAACCAGAAATTCGTATTTCTCCGCTTGTGGAATCCATAACGATTGAAAACTCAGGCAGAAGTCCAAATCGAATCGAGCACATACTTTCTGTTTCATTATTTGTACAATGAGCACTAAAGTGATTCAGATTCGTCAAGTTTGTAACGTCGGTGTAATTAGATCGGATGGGAGAAAATGTAACGGAATCTTCATTGTGAATTGCAGTAGAAATGGTATCGTTTGGTATTTTATATCGAATTTGTCCGTTCAACCCCAAATCCATATCAGTGGCCGCGACACGGGCAACAATCATGTCATCCGCCCATTGTTCGTGAAGGGTTACAAATACTTCCGACACTACAAAAACCGGCGCGTGATCGTTTATGTCCACAATTTTCATTGTGAAATCGCGTCGGACCACGTCAGTCGCATCATCAATATCTGCGCACGTTACTCTTATGACGTAATCAGTTCCTGCGTTCCCGCGTACCGACGCGGCGAGAACCACGTGGTACGTATTCGCGTCGTTTTGTACAATTTGTAGAATTTTATCGGGGCTCACGTGACAGGCAACCGTCGAGGAGATAGAATCCGCGTCGGATAGTGTTAGGTATGCAACCAGTATCCCAACCCTGGCGTTCTCCATCACACGCGCATGGTCACCACCCGGAACGAAACTGACGGTAATCATTGTCGGGTTGTCGTTTTCGTCTTGAACGAAAATCATTACTTCGCACTCTGAACTTCTACGCGGGAGGCCGTTGTCCATGGCAACGACGAATACAGATAATCGGGGTGCTTGCTCGTAATCAAGTTTTCGACGTAAATGAAGCTGTCCAGAAGTTTCGTTTATCGCAAACGCCGCTTTTATTATGTTACTGTTATGTTCCGCGATTTTATATGTGACGTCACCATTAATGCCAGAATCCCCATCGGTAGCTTCCAGACGGGTGACTAAAGTGCCTATGTCACTGGATTCCGACACGTGGACGGAGTAAGTGTCGAAGTCAAACTTCGGCGAGTTATCATTCACGTCTCTCACGAGAACGCGGACCAACAGCGACGTTGATAATTTCGGTATGCCGTTGTCCGTGACAACGACGTGAAACTCGTACGTAGAAACAACATCGGCGTCGAGTGATTTCAGAAGGGTTAAAGCGAGTTGTTCTTGCCCGATAACATCTCTCGTTACATCCAAGGAGAACAATGACCTGTTCCAGTTGCCCGTGTATGTTAGCATTGCGTTAACTCCGGAATCTGCATCGGTGGCGGCAGCTATACCCACAGTAGAGTTTACACGCATGTCCTCGTCGACCGTAATAATCGTGATGTCATCGTCGAAACGCGGAGCATTGTCGTTTACGTCACGAATATGTACGTAAACCGGAAACGTCACGTGAAAGAACAAACCTCGTTTGGAGTTGGCAACCCGAATACCCAATGTGACTAAACAACTGCCTTGACCGGCGCATGTGCTTTCCCTATCTAAAACCCGCCTCGTTGTAAGAATACTTGTGACGTCATCAATAGCGAATAAATGGCCGTCTCCGATTGGTGATTGACTGACGATGCTGTACGACAAATATTGGATATGACTGACGTTTCGCAAACGCCGATCGTCAGCCGATAGAGCCACGGATCCTACGACAGTTGACTTCGGCATATTTTCGTTCACAAAAAGCGTTTTCTTGTGTTCATTAGCGTGGATTTTATTGATCAAAACGCACAAATAAAAAATCATCGCCGACATAGCCATTTTCGGCGATCGATGGGCTGGCATTTTCGGTTTTCTATACAAACTGCAATATCGTAAGCAATAAAATTTTATCCTAGGTCGTAATTCATATAATTAGAAACTTAACACGGTAACTTTTGGCAATGATGTCATAAAGCGTCGTATATAAACGAACCGTTACTACGTTATTTCTCTGTTTACAAGTACTTGTCTCATCAGATGAACTACCAGAACGGACGCACCAGACTTGATAAGTATTTCTATAAATAAATCACTGTCGATCGGCGGTAGGGCGATCACGATCCCATCTGAAAGAAACCAACAGCCGCAAGATAAGACATGCAATGACCGTAGCAATGCGTAACTGAGTTCGTTAGTCATTAATCGAGTAAGTAGGTAATGAATTATTAGTGCCGACCATATTGCTTTTCGTTTTACCAATATAAATGACGCAGCAAGAGTATATACACGTTCGGCCAAATTGAATCGTCTTTGAACCGTTCCAAGGAGATCGTTGTCTTCTCACTCTAATTTGATAATAATAATGAAGTTTCATTTTAAGTGCCTTATCGCTTAGTCATTGTGACTAGATGATGCTTACGATACTTTACAATATAATCTCTAAAGCGCCTATATACATTTCGTGTAATAACTAACTAATAACTAATTGAGTTATATAACACGATAGAAAGTGTATATGAGTTAAATCATAGCCTAACGCAACAGTTCAGTAACATGAAATGAAATTAAATTAAATGAAGTTGTATTCTAGAATATCCCAAAAATAAATAATGACCTGGAACGATGGATGAATCAAGAGTTACGCTAGGCCTGATATTATAATAGTTAAGAAAAACCTATTGCCTAAATTATGTATACACACAAGTTTGTGAAAAGTGAACTAAAGAAGACTTTGGATCAAAGAGTTATGCTGAAAGGTATAATTTGCAGAATGTGTAAGAGTCAAGTGTAGATGGGTCTGCAAAACAAACTATTGCTATGGAATGTAAAAGCTATGCATTAGCACGAGTGAAGAGCAGTCTTGAGTTTTGATTTGAAGATATTGAGCATGGGAGATGCTTAGATGTCAGCTGGGAGAGAGTTGAATAGTCGAGCAGATTTATAGGTGAAGGTGTGTGGTTACCAAAGTGGAAGCATTTAGATTTGGGGACAACAAGAGTGCAGTTGATTGCCTCGTGTTTTTGGCAGGTGTGCGGGCGATTATGAGATCACTAAGATACTTGGGGCCATGGAGGTAAGGCATTTGTATGTTAGAATGAGTGTCTCAAACTGTATGCGCTGGACTAGAGGAAGCCAATGGAGGGAGATAGGGGCAGGAGTGATATGTTGAGAGTGATGCGTATGGGTGAGAAGAGAAGCTGCACTGTTTTGGAGCTTCTGGATTCGTTTTATGTCACACAGAGAAAAGTTACTCAGTAAAGAATTGCAGTTGTCGATCTGGGAGGAAATAAAAGCATGAACAAGGGTGTGGCAGAGTGTGGAGTTGAGATATTCTGATATAGAGAAAATATTCTTTAGACTATAATAGCCAGATTTGATAGCAGTGTTGAGGTGGGGTCTAAGTGGCAGTTGAATGTAACACCAAGGTTACGGGCAGTAGGAGTTGGAGTAATGGTTATGTCGTTGAAGGAGATGGACATTTGTGGTGATGGTATGCGCCGAAGAGGTGAATTTATGAATAGTAGTTCCGTCTTATCAGGGTTGAGCTTTAATTCATTTGTCAACATGCATCGAGAAATGTCCTGAAGGCAGGTTGATATTTGCATGAGCTTTTGTGAGAGGTCTGTAGAGTTGTCTGGGTTCACGGGTAACCAAAGTCGAGTGTCATCAGCATAGAAGTTGTTGGTATCATTGTAATTTTTCTAAATACTGTAAAAAGACACGAAATAATAGTAATTAACAGAGAAATAGTAAGAATTCTGAGTATCATGTAAACAGTAAATTCTGATAACACGAACAATATAATATGAAATGAAACAAGTCCATATTTTTTATATACGATATCTGAAGGTTTAACGCGTCGTGTGAAAGTTTCAACATTGAGCAGTCTCAACATTAATCAATAATTCTATTTTTTTTAATAAAATAGTGACATAGATGGGGCATTAGGTGAACTATGCTGAATACAAAGCCAGACTTTTTATATACAATTTCTGAAGTTCGATCTGTATTGTGTTAAAATTTTAGTGTCCCAGAGATTCTGGATCTCGTGTGATTATCGATAATTGAAATCATTTTTTTTCAATTAAAAAATGTTGTCTTTGATACAGTCGTTCCCCTATATCATACTCCACGCGATCAATTACGTAACGTCATCGGTGACGTTTGACAACTCTTCATTTTTAGTAGTATTAGGACACTATGACAGTTTGAAAGTAAAAAAAGTTAATTAGGCATTTATATCCTGAACTTTAAAGCCGCTTGCTGTGCAGCTTGGCAAATGACAGCTTGTGAGGACTCGCAGGGGAGTTGGCAGCTCTATTACAGGCGCCGGTAAGCCACTTGAAATTAAGCTATTATTAATTGATATTCTGTTTGGTCGTGATAACTAAAATGTAAATGGTCCAAGGATTTCATACTCTTCTGTAAAAGGGTATCTTACAGTCACACTCGTCGATAATGGATTATTAATAATAATATTAATAACGTTTGTTTGAGAGGAAATATAGAATACGACGGAAGAAGACCCCATTGGCATTATCCTCCTATTTAACTATATTATTTATAGTTACTACACAGTAGCTCGGGAGATAGTCCTTAAGCTATTCTGTCATTTATCATGCATAATTCGTGAATTACATAACAAATAAAATAACATTCAGTCGTAGCAGTGGCAGTATCAACTCGTCAGCAGCATAGAGGCTAGCAGTAACACTAGCACTAGCAGGATGCAACTGTTGCATCCAGTGAACAGCAAGTCGGTGACAGGTAGGAACGGGTGGGCGAATATTGGTACAATATTCGAATACCTTTGGGATGGGTCGAATAAAACGATAAATATTTTTGCGAAACTTAAACCATCGATTTTTATATCTATAGTATAAATATACTCTTAAGGTTATCTAACTATGACTATGAGCGATTATTTTTTCTGTGGCACATATATGAACTCTCTGTGTAATCTTCTATCGTGTACGCTATATCCTCTCTTTGGTATCTTTCAAGGTAACTGCTGACGACCCCGACACGACGAGCGATATGGGACCAGGCATTATCGTTCTTCACCTTGTTCTCGCGTATTTCCATGGAGTTCGTTCTTCAGAATTTGGGTGGAAAGTGTCATTAGTCTATCGTGGAAGGCGCAAGAAAAATGTTCGTTTTGTGCCGGTTCGAACTCGCAACCTTTCGTATGAAAGACAACCCTTCTAAACACGGCACCACTGGCACCAACTGCCATTAAGTGGACGGGGCTACTGAAGTGGTAAGTAATAATTCCCAATCGCCTTACGAACACGATGCATACTGCATAACGAAAGAAGTAGATCGATTTATTCGATGAAACTCGGGACAATTAGGAACAACTTATGGGCCTACTCATGTTCCCGTTGGCGAAAGGGACAATGGCTGTTTCTGTGCCAGCGTTTTCATTGGTCAATGTTGCTAAAGTGAATAGAACGCGGTGTAGCCCTTAGAAATGACCAAAATCGGAGTTTTTATATTATGGAACCATGTATTAATATTAGTATTTAACATAATAGTCCTACAATAGTGATGGGCACAGATAGACATCTCACTATGCAAACATTTGCACAGTACTGTGGGACTTGACAAAATAATTTTAGTATACCGCATATTCGCTTTCAAATAACTTTTGTTAAGTCAACGAAAACTTAATTCGTATGAGAACATTGCAGTTGGCATATGAAATCTCAATAACACATTTTCAAGCTTGTATTCACTGAGAATGTAGATTTGTGAGAGGCTGGTGCTTGTTATGCCCCCCCCCCCCAATAACGTGTTGTGAACCGCATTTGGCGAGCCGCGGAAGGGGCTGCAAAGTCCAGAATCAGGAAGGCAACGCCCACACCCATAAGGGTCTGTAGAGACAAATATTCCACTGCATTTTTTTATTTAGAAAATATGCCAAATATTTAAATGACCAGTAAATTTTGTGTGGTATATACTCGTCTCCCATAAAACAATATTATTTTTTCGTTTTCGAAGAGGCGCGGTTAGTCGTTTGCAGCGAGGCGTTCAAGGGAATCCTCCCTCATTCCCGTGAGCGACATTTTTTTCCCTGCTGTGGCAAGGTAATGTGGGCGTAGCTTATGGAATACCACGTGACAAGGAAATTAGAAAATTAGGGCAGGGACTGATCGACAGACTGTCTGATGTGTGGAGGTTATGTAATATAAAAATAAACGTAACATGCTTTGACCATTTTCAAGCGTTTTTAATTTTTAGTCCAGTATATATTATTCCTAGTATTATTCATTCACTGATTAAGACACAACCATCTCAGTTATTGCGCTATATTACAACATAATCTGTTTACAACAACGACGAAGTTAACTTCTCAAGTCTCTAAGTGAGTAAGTCGACCAAAAATGCGAAATGTTTACTGCTATTTTGTCTTTTTTCTCCATAACCTTAAATAAATAAAAGTGTAAGACACAGTCGATCATATTTGAATAAACGCAATTCATGACAAAATCAGAAATGTAGTGAAAATGAAATATCATCGTCGAATAGATGAAATATCATCGTCGACATCATCTTGTGATTATACTTGTTTGTTATTATTTTTATAAACCATGGCCATATAGTGCGCCAAAACAATGCATTGGATGAACTTCGTTGATTGGCGAACTTGCATTTTTCGTGAAGTAGCAGACGACATTTTCACGTGGTAGCCAACTTTTAAACAAGCATGATGCGCGCGCATCCAATACCCCGTGATATCTCTCGCGCAATGAAAACGCAGCCTCCTGTGAGCGGTGACGTACATTCGACCGCTCGTGAAAAACATTTTTTGAGACGCTTCCGTGTCTAATACTAGATTTTATTGTCCTTCGTGACAGTGTATGAAATTGGGTACAAGAATAAATGTAATAAGAATCTGTATTATCATTATCAGTTTCTGATAAATCACATATATCATAATTATGTCAGGAATGAATCTCACGGACGATATTATGGAGATGTAATCATCGTGTATTTAGTAACTACTCCGATTGAGATTACAATCGTGTGCGAGCAACTTATTCAATTTAGTAAGTAGTTAGTATAACTATAGGCTGATTACCAAGGTCATCGTTGTGTAGGCCATTCATGTCGAGATAGAGAACGATCAAGGGTATAATGCGTGTTTGAACAGAATGAAATCCTAATTTTTGCAAGGGTTTTTGAAGCATCTGGAATGTATTAAAAGAAGTCGTAACAAAAGAAAACCATATTTCGAGCAGTGGTATAATGGTATTAGGGTTAGAGTATCTCTATAATTAAAGATATATTGATATTACAGGTGCTCTGTTGAATGCTGCTGCGTTCTTTTTTCTATGCCCCTTTTCTGTATAAACATTCACAATATGATATTTAACTCTAAATCTCTATTCCTAACTACACCCGAAAACTCCGCCTTTAACAAAATTGGAACAATGCGGTTGGGTTCAAACATGGTCAAACAGAGTGTCCGCTAGTGCTTGATCTTACACTATTGATTGAGCAAATGTAGCTCATCTTGGGTGCATGTGCTGCTTGAGTAACAGCTATAAATAATTAGATATTTATCCTTGATGGTCGGGCATAAGTCCATATTGCAACTTATCACAGATTTGTCATCCATATATAAGTCCTCAGGCAAGTAGCAGATGTTTGGTGACCACTGGGCATTGTCAGTAACAAACCTGTACTGGGGTGACTTTTGCTTTTGCTCTTGCTGTTTTCCTGAACTAGGACAGCTCAGCAGCACGTGAGTTAGCTGGGTAGTCTCTTTAGGACAGCTGTGGTTAGGAAAGGTACCCTAACAAATGCGTTGCCCTTATCATTAAGCCATGATAGTTTACTGAAACTGAGAGATTCATCTTCCCTATGCTCCAAATAACAACAGAAATAGAAGTGAGTGAAAGGAGATAATAATAGGAGCTTGGAATGTCAGAACTCTCCTTTATCTAGCTAATACCAAGAGACCAGAGAGAAACCCACACTCAGCTATGGAACGCCAGTGTTACTATGTGGACATTTCCACTCTACGTGAAACCTGCTTTGTCGATGAAGGATCCCTGAAGGAAGATAGAAGTGGATACACATTGAAATGGATGCAAATGCGCTAAACATGGGATGTGCATCATTAACACCTACTTCAAGATGGTCAACAGGATCAATCGACTTTGTCATCATACGACATGACATCATTGCTGTGACCCATGCCTGAGAGATGCTGCATGTAAGACAGATCATAGACTGCTGAGACCTGACATTAACCTAACCTCCACATGTCCCTGCCACACAGGATGAAGCTCGAGACCATGAGGAGCTGTCTGAACATAGCCACACTCTAATATCTGTCTATGTTTGTGATTTTACCTAAATTTTTCCCAACAAGCTTAAATCGTCTAAATGTTTTTAATGTTTCAGAAGGGCGTTTTGAGGCTTGTTTGGCTTTTTTTCATATTTGAATAAGTGTTTCAAAGCCAGCTAGGACTATCATTTTAAATCTGAGTGTCTGGAGGCGTCTTCGGCCTTTTGTTTTTTTCCTTTTTATTTTTTGTTTTTATTTATTCTGCGATGGTTTATTTCAGGTTTTCACTCATATTTTAGCGTCGGAAGTGCTTCTTTTATTCAACATTTCTTATTCTTTCAATGTTTTTTTCTCATTTTTTTATTTTTTTCTATAAATAGGTCACCGTCTGGATGCCTCTTTGGCCCTTTTTTGCTGTTTATCAAAATACTTGCTTCAATAGTGGTCAATCTAAACACTGTGTTTATATATCGACTTTTATAATTTAAATAAAGGTATCTTACTATTTAACTTTAAGTTTATCTGGTTAATAAAAATGGGTTCATATATTTTGGTCACGTAGAAAACCTTGCATAAATCATACACTTCATTAGATAACAGATTCTAATGATGTGATTCATCTTCTATATAGTTTTTTCAAATATGACTGTCAAATAATTTCTTGTATAGATTGTGAATATATTTTACCTTATTCAGTCTTTGGTATTAACAGTACAGATTAAATCTGTCTGTAATATTTGTATGCCTGTGAGGGCTGGAACGAATAAAAATTTGAATTTGATCACATTTGTCAGTGATTGATGTATATTCAATTTTATTACCTCACCTGAGCTTTTGCTCGTCCCTCCGTCAATCCGTCCATCCGATGTTAACATTTTCTGAAAACTTAAGAACTGCTTTTTGCAGAGGTCTGCTATTTGGGAAATGTCCTTGGGTTAGTATCTTTCAGATATGTTCAGCATCTCATCATGGGAGCAAAGGGGGGTAATTTCTATCGACTTTTTATTTGAGAATCTTTATCTCCATGTCCACTCACTGCCATGGTCTGCCTTTCGGCAAATATTGTCTGTCTAGATCTCATTCAGATTTGTTTAGGGCATCTCTATTTCAGCCAAGGTTTATTCACAAATCTTGTTGTCTTCTCGTTTTTATATCAAGATGGCTTCCTTAGCCTCTTGTTTTCCTTATTATCTAGGAATCTCATAGCATATTTTTATATCTTAATGTACCTGCATATTATGGATAAGCTATTATTTACAAGCCACTTGTAAAGCGCTTTATACCAGCGTGATTAAGCATTATTTTAGAAATAAATTATCACCATTTGCATCAGATTTGTATAAAATTTATATTGTGATTTGTAATTTCAGCATGGCAGGACACGGGCCAATATGAGGATGGGAATAACACGGCTGCTGTGTCGCCTCTGTCGTTGGCGAATACTTACTGCATTAATTGTTGTCGTAACACTATGCTCGATTTATTACCAAACCCAATGGTGGTCATCCACACAAAATTCAGAATATGATCACAAACTTCACGAGATGTCACTTGGGGACAGGATGCGTCACATGAAACGTAATAAGGCATTGCGGTATTTTGAACTCAATCGTAAGGCTTCCCACTCCAGGTCAGTAACAGAAGCCGCTGTATCCGCAAATAGAACAGAATTTGCTACATCAAATATTTTAAGTGAAGCCGACCATTTTATCAAATTAACAACTGGCACGGTTGATACGAATGAGAAGCCAGCTAAATATCAACGTATACCACTCACAAGTTTTGAATTATACAAAACTGCAAATTACGAAGCTGGACCAGATTCGATGTATGCAATTAATTATTCAAATGTGGTGCAGTCTAGTATTAAACGCAAAACACCACTCGAAGTATTTTTTGTCAAGCATTCTCATATTGATCCAGGCTGGTTGGAAACTGTCGATGGTTATTATGACAGTAAAGTGGAACAAATACTTAATAACATGGTCAAATATTTAACACAACACCACAATATGACTTTTATTTGGTCAGAGACTGTGTACTTTTCTCGATGGTGGCAGACTTTAGATAGTTTGCAGAAGAATATGGTCAGAAAGCTCTTGGCTAATGGTCAATTAGAAATGGTCACTGGAGGATGGGTAATGCCGGATGAAGCTTGTACACACTTTTATGCTTTGATAGACCAGCTCATAGAGGGTCATCAGTGGTTGTACCATAACTTAAAGGTGAAGCCTCGACACAATTGGTCAGTGGATCCATTCGGATATTCTTCTACGGCCGCCTACTTGTGGAAACTCGCAGGATTTGATTTGATGGTAATACAGAGAATTCATCACGCCATCAAGAATTTACTCGTACTTGGTCAGAATCTACAGTTTTCTTGGCGCCAGCAATGGGACTCATTGGGTGTGACCGACATGCTCACATACACAGATCCGTGGATATACTATACTACCGGAGACTCATGTGGACCCAGAAAAGATGTCTGTCAAACTATAGATGTGGTATATAACAGAGAAATTGTTGAACAGTTGGAGCCCAAGGACAACGTTCGGCGCATGGCAGTTACGTTACATAGTCAATTGGTTCAGAAATCTTTACTATATAAACATAATGTCATTTTGGTGATGATTGGAAATGACTTTGAAGGAGATGAATCTGATGTTTGGGAAAGTCAATATACTGCTTACTCTAAAATATTCAACTATCTTAACAAACGTTCCAAATATAACATCGCGATTAGATTTGGAACTGTTAACGATTACTACAGTGCACTCAAGCGACACGCACATAATTTGCCAAATATGGGGTTTGGATATTTTGAGGGAGATTTCTTTCCTTATTCATTAGAAGTAGGGGAACAATGGACTGGATATTTTACCACAAAACCAAATTCTAAGCGACTGTGTCGTGATTTGCAAGAGCATATTCGTTCGGCAAGTATCTTAAATGCATTCGCTAGATCATTAGGTGAGAAGAACACGGAGAACTCTATATCATTAAAAAAAGCCAGACAGGAATTGGCTGTGTTTCAGCATCATGATGCAATTACTGGAACGTCTAAACAATTTGTTTCAGAGGATTATGATAAAAGGTTAACAAATGCACTTGAAATTGCTAAAAATGTAATTCACATAAATATTGCATCACTCAGAGGCATTCATTTCTCTGAAAACATTCAAAGGGAGTCACAACATATCCATGTGTTGAAGCCTCGTGTGTGGGTAAACCTTAATAATATTTCGGAAGCTTGTTTAATTATATTCAACCCTCTCCCTCATAGCAGACGAGAAATTATTACTCTATCATCCCGCCATACATACCTTAATGTACTTGTAGATAAAACTATATTAAATACACAGACAATTAAGTATAAATCAAAATTTATCAATATGGTCGATATTATATTCATTGCAGAGTTACCTCCTTTTGCTATAAAAGAATTCACGGTCCAGTATGTAGAAGGTAGCAGACCAGAAAAATATACTTCCTTTGTGAAACGCAAAGCATCCACTAAGCCAGTAACAATGTCAAATGCTTGTTATTTTCTGAAATTTAATGAATATTCTGGTCTTTTAGAGAGTGTCTTTTTAAAACAGCATAACCTTACAATAATGGTGAAACTACAGTTTGAGATGTTTACAACCGATCAGAGTGGATTGTATGTCATGAAACTGGGTATCCTTAATAACCCAGCTGCAAAAGGTTTCAAAGTACATACATTGGAAGGCGACATAGTTTCATCAGTTACGGTGAACACGGAAATTTATCACCATAAGATATCAATTTTTCATACTGAATCTACTGATGGCTGTGGTGGAATTCACATTGACAATCTAGTAAAACTTGAACGATCAAAGGATATTGAGTTTGTGATGAGGCTTCATACCGATATTTACAATGGAGATAAATTTTTTGTTGATAGTAACGGATTTCAAACTGTTGAGCGCAGACGGATTAAAGAGCTCAGTAATGCTTTCTATCCTATGACAAGTATGGCATATATAGAAAACAGAGAGGCGCGGATTTCCCTCCATTCGAGACAATCACTTGCAGTTTCATCGTTGGAATCAGGAAATCTAGAAGTGCTACTTGACAGAAACGTTGACATGGATGACAATAAAGGAGCGGGGGAGGGTGTAACGAACAACCCGCCAGCTGCCAGTGCCTTTATTTTACAAATAGAGAGGAAAACAGGAAACATAAACAATGACCCATGTCCATCCCTAGATAGCATACAACTGAATAGCCGCTTTCTCGCACCAGTACTTCCTGTTTGCTATGAAAATTGCAACATGACCCAATCACTATACACATCTTTACGAAATAATATCGCTTGTGATATAGAAATAATCAATATCCGTGACCTCAACATTGATGGTGAATTCAGCACGATTGGTATTACATTGCGAAGATGGTGTTATGATGGTTCAAATTTCCCAATACCTACTAACTGTGGTCTCAATAAGCCAGTGACCATGTGTGAGTTGTTTCCTAGATGCCCAACACGCATTAAAGAGATGTCACTCTCTTTTATACATGAATATGCATCATTGGACCCTAGAGAACCAGTAGACATCACGCCCATGCAGATCAAATCATATGCTATATGGGGACTATAATGTATTTAGCCATATTAAATTGAGTTATATATAACTGAGTTATGTAATTATTATGGTAGGTTATACCCCAACACTAAATTACTTACTAACTTTAGCCGGCATCAGATCAGACTATTACATACACAGTTTGACTACCCATGCGAAAGTCTTTACATTTGGCATCGCCTTTGACCCCTGTTAATCTGTCACATTGAGTGCTGTCATTGCCATAGTAATGTAAAGTTTAGTAGTGAGAAATACCAAATAGAGCGTTTGATAAATTATAGTAGATCTATTGTGGCCATCTAATAGAAATTTGTGATAGGTCTCCCTAAACATCCCTTTATATCCTGCAACCATGTCCATCTTTTGTAGATCATACTATTCATATTGAAGATAAGATGGTTTACTATGAATAATGTTTGTTCTTTACTAGTACACTTACTAGTGTAACTAGTGTAATAGCGACATAAATACCTATTAAAACCAGTATAGATATTAATTTTATATGTATTATATTTATAAATATCTAACAATGCCACATTCCACAAATAATATATCTCCATGGTAATGGTAATGTATTATAATGCCCCAAAATAATCCAAGTATTTCAATTGTGCTGTAAAATAAAAACCAAATAACGATAAGCCGAACGCATCTTCTGAATTAATAAATTCTCATGATATAGACACTAGTAAAAAGATATTTATTTTGCTTAAAAATTGAAAGTGAGTTAGATGCACGTATGCTGTAAGGAAGTTTATTCCATGACCTACTCCCCAATGCTCATAAAGCACCGCTGGTTAAACATAACCAATTTAACATTGTACACATATATGCTAGCAATTTGTCTATACCCCCTAGACCTGAACTGGCTACGCGGCTGATAAAACTAGACTAGCTCAATGATGTGTGACGGGGACTGTGTAATGCCTTGTAAATATAGATAAGTACTTTGAATTGGGTAAGCTTACAATCGGCACCCAATGAAGGGAGTGTAGCATGGGTGTAACATACAGGGTCTCTATGCACTTACATAATTACACGAAGAGCAGCATTTTGAACCCCTGAAATTTGGACTTTTGTACACCTACGTAACAATATGTCAAGATCACCGTAAAAAGTCTAAGCTAAAATGGGAGTCACGATGGAGTTGGTTTCAGGAATAGTTCAATAAACAACTAAGCACTAAAATGGAGAACTGTAAAATTCAAAGAAGCTACAAAATTGATATGGAGAAGGAGACTCGCTTGAAACAGGATAAGGAAAGGCAATGTGAGGGAATGTCAAACTTAAATCGACAGAGTTAGTCTTTTAGAACACTGCAAAGAAATGCATAAACTTAAAAGCAAGACGAGGCAGAAAGAGACAGTGGCGTAGCTTGAAATGCAACGTCCTAAGACATAACTAACTGACTGTTTCCCTGCTCACAAATGGAACAAATTTCGAAAATTGCACAAATTATATTGTTTTTTCATATCAAACTGTCAACTGAGCTCAGGTTTTGGGTTTCCAATTCATAACTTCAACACTTACTATAGGTATGTGACATCCATCTGTAGTACTGCTGTTGAGGTTTGTTAATTTCGATGCCATGCATCATTTGATGATGGTCAACAATATATATTTGACTTGGCAATTGTTTCCTACACTGGAAACGCATCTAATTAATGGTTAATAAATTTGCATGATCTCCATTGTCATACTTGATCTCAGTTATTCACCATGTATACCCATTTTATCTCATTTGAGCAAATGCTGTTGATGGTAACAGTCGATCTTGTCTAATTATTATAAATAGGCTATCCCGCAGCATTGTGTACCTCTACACAGTATATTCAGTACATTTATAGCAATTATTTACTATGTAGTGCTAGACACATGGGGTTAAGTTACTTGTCCAGCAGAGTATTGTTCACTCTCAGCAAATGTCATACCATAAAGGTTACAGAATCTGAGGGCTGCATTTTTTCATTGTTGTATAACCAGTAACACCATGGAAACAAATTGTATAGAGCAGCACCTGTATTTCTGCTCTGTCCTAACTACAGAGTGCATATCACATATATATTACAGGTTTAGAAATCCGTAATATGCCCTGATTATATATATACATTAGTTTTACAGTTATTTCACAATCCAATATCCCTATTCCAGTTCTATCTTTTTGTTGTATTTGTTGCTGAAACTAGTTTTTGTATAGCTCTAAGCACCTTAATTGCTTCTAAGGTTTTTCAATAAAAATGAAATAAGAATGAAAGATTCACCAAACTTGTTTTACGCATTTTTTAAATTTTCTTTTTTGGCAAAAAACGACAGTAGCGCGAACACTGTTTTTTATTCTGGATATTTAAGGTAAGTCACCAACTATATATTTTTGTAATTACTACACCATCTTAACTATCACATAAAATAGATATACATAATACTTTACTGTGTGTATTTTACTGAATATTATTTGTATTTTACTGTACACTCCCTGGCAAAAAATGTGCTTTTGCATCTTCATACAATTCTATATATTAGCCTATTTCATAAATTCAATCGGTATGTCATATTATTTCATAGTTAAAACATGTTGTAGTGTCCATTTTCTTAGTGTGAAATGGCCTTCCTTCTGCCTCTCTTCAAACAGATAAACGTTTGCACTAAGAAATGTCAATGTTGTTCCATTCATGTTTCACAGTTGGCCACAACTTCTCCCTACTATCAAATTTTATTGCGGCCAACTTACCAATTATAATACTCCATGTTTTCAGGGTTCAGATTGGGTGATTGGCCAAAATGCTCCTGTAGAGTGTGTTTGAATAAGTAGACTAATTATAACATTACAGGCATAGATGTCTGCTCCTGTAGAGTGTGTTTGAATAAGTAGACTAACTTTAACATTACAGGCTTACTTGTCTGCTCCTGTAGAGTGTGTTTGAATAAGTAGACTAATTATAACATTACAGGCATAGATGTCTGCTCCTGTAGAGTGTG
>WURV02149644.1:0-17618 GCA_011762755.2 Epimenia babai | reverse complement strand
ATCAGTATTCTACACATCATCAGTATTCTCCACAGATCATCAGTATTCTACACATCATCAGTATTCTCCACAGATCATCAGTATTCTACACATCATCAGTATTCTCCACAGATCATCAGTATTCTACACATCATCAGTATTCTCCACAGATCATCAGTATTCTACACATCATCAGTATTCTCCACAGATCATCAGTATTCTACACATCATCAGTATTCTCCACAGATCACCAGTATTCTACACATCATCAGTATTCTCCACAGATCATCAGTATTCTCCACAGATCATCAGTATTCTACACATCATCAGTATTGCTCACAAATCATCAGAGATCTCCACAAATTATCAGTGTTCTTCAAAATTCATCAACACTGCCTACAGCTTATCAGCATTTCTCACAGGTCATCGGCTCTTTGTACATTTGCATGTTTGACATAAACCTCTTATCGCATGGTACTGAGTCAAAAATATAAACAAGATAAATTACAAGGTCAATTTAACCGAATACACTGATATAATAGATAAGTGACTATGTTAATGATAACATACTCTGACAGCTTGGGGCGCGTTCGAGTAGTCGACAAGCTGACAACCCAAGTGATACCCAGCAAACCAGCCACTCATAAGGAACTGCAAGCAAGCGCAAATGTCTTAAGAATTGCGGAGGAAAAATTATTAGATTAAGCATTACGGTCGTAAACTTTTTATGGATTGTAATAACTGCAGTCGTGAACTACGCTGCACTATAATCTAAAAAATTTATATGATAACAAAACTGTAGGAAAAGTGTAAATATTGCGGATAAAAAGTAGCATGATATTTTATACCAGTTTAAAGCATTTGTTCAGCTTGCCAAATAATGGTGTACGAGTCTATGGTATTAAGCATGGCCCTAATATTACCTAGTAGTCGATGAATTTTGACTATGTTCTAATGAAGAAATTTCACTAGCGCTTATGTTAACCAGAACAAATTGCACAAAGTATGCGAATCGAGAATACAATGGGAGAACACAAATGCATTGCCTGGATTTCAAACCCACGACTATCTGATTGAGGGGTCAGGGCTTCTCACAATGAGTCATGATATATGCATAATAGGCGCAACATGATGGATGTCTGTATGTACAAATGAGTTGGGATGGAGCAGTTGTGTGGGCTATTAGCGATCCTTTATGAAGCTAGTCTAGACTCTGGTGATTATGTCGCTGATATAGCTGTCTCATCGTTATGATGGGAAATCGATGTAGCGCAAACAACCAGATGTGGCCAGACAATTGATCTTTGTTTAATCACGCAACTGCTCGCGAATACCAGCAGACAATCAAGCTACGTCATTCCGGTCCATCTGGGATGACAGGTGGTGACTATGTACAGTAAGATAGATAATAAAATAGGGATGAGATTATACGAGAGACGGCGCCACCACGCTTCAGCATACGAAACGCATGAAAATTCATGCATAGCCGCGCTGTAAGAGCTAACCACACCCTCATGGGAGATAGGGTTTGAACGAATTTTTGCCCATAAAACACCGCAAGCTGTAACTGGCTTAACAGAGTATTGAATCAGGGTCAGTTAGAACTAGAGTCCAACTACTTCGTCACTATGCGATCTGCCCCATCACAGTATGATCCATAAAGCGTTGCGAGCAAATATAACTTAACTATAACTCATGTTATAAATAAGATCACTTGAAATATCATGATTAAAACATTTACTAGTAGAAATATATATACTAAAAAGGTGGCTTAAGCCATTGAAGCCCAAATATTTTGCTAATTTCAGAATGTGAAACGCATGGGAAAAAATCCACTGTGTTGTAGATATTCCATCTCTCCCATATCTCCCCCAAAAAACTGCACTTCTACTCACATCACTATAAAAACTTCGATAATATATTAAATACCTCATAGAAAATGTACCCCGAGAGAATCACCATGGCAACATTGTAAACAAAAAGCGGGCGGCGAATCTCGAAGGGTTTACGATGAGACATGAACGTCTGAGAGGTCGCGACTATAGCGAAATATAAGAGGGTGACGACGAGACAGGGGAGGGGTGATGACATGGTGAACCAACCGGCAACCCGTGGGTCTGAAACAAATCGAGCAACTGTCTGATGTCTTTATGTGAATTTATGTAAATATTTTGTACAAATACGGGCGCATGATCGTCGATCTTAACACCAATGAAGACACTCAGATATTCTTGTGTTCATAATCCACATATCATGAATGCCGCTTCAGCTGTATGAAATAATATTTAAGACATTACATATATTAGAAATTGCTGAAATATCGCTGGAACGTGTTTGAGCGGGTGATAAAGCTTCTTGGACTTGCTAAGTCTTTAAGTCTTACTAAGTCTTCTTAGTTGTTAGTGTAGGAAGGACATTACTTTCTTTACGGTCAATTTATATGTGTATTTTTTCTGATATAGCTTAGGCCATATCAATATCTTAATAGTTTATTATATTAATGTAAGGTGGGACAACAATGTGCAATTTAAATCAAATATATTCCATTTCAGGTATCCTCAATTTTTCCCATGATTAGACCTTGATTCTTATACTGTTTGATAATTCTATTACTGATTAATGTATTTAGAGATGTTTATAAATGATCCCAAGACAAAAACATATGTTCACGTTATAAAAATAATAATGTCTGATTACCTGCCATAGCTATGAGTTCACCTGCCGTATCTATATGAGTTTACCTGCAGTAGCTATGGGTTTACCTGCCTTAGCTATTAGTTTACCTGCCATATCTATGAGTTTACCTGCCATAGCTATGAGTTTACCTGCCATATCTATGAGTTTACCTGCCATATCTATGAGTTTACCTGCCATAGCTATGAGTTTACCTGCTGCAGATATGAGATCATCATACATTTTTACAATGTATGAGGTTAGAGGCGCCATCCCTAAATCTCTATTCAGAATCTCTTAGATCGTCAGATTGGGATTAATGTAAAATTCTGAAATGTAAACAAATTGCACCGAGAATTAATTGAATCAAAATGTGAAAGAGGATGGATGCGATACAATTGGCATTCATGCAGATAGAGATAATTGATAATACCGATAATCATATGAATTAAAACAATTGCGTAAGTTAACCACTGACTTGAAATTTTCAGATCAAGACCCTATTGTTATCTTTGCACACAAAATTAATCGCAGTTAACTCAAGCCAACTTTCATTGAAGACTATAAAAAATACTTATAACGTGAATATTATGTAATCACATCAGTTAAGCTCCCAGTATGTCTGGTTAGTTGCCTGTATGCATGTAATATAATAATAGGGTGGGATTAACCTGCTGTCTAGTGCATGATTGGCCCTATACTAAACTGGCCGTACTATGCTGTGGTGAACATGACATAGAAATTAGCATCATTCATCATACTCAAGAAACACCATAGTGACAACCATCAGATCTGGAGACAGATGACTTTTGTCCATTAACACAACGTTCAAATTTTTACAAACAGCCTACAGATGTCACATGAAAAAAGCTCTTTGAAAAAGCACCTTAAACCCTGTCTGCAAATTGGTTGTTGGTAGTCCTTACAGTGTGGTTATGTTAGGACTTTATCACTCTGATGTGACTGTGACAGTTTGTTTCATATGCTCTCTTGGATGTCTCTATGGCGCTCACTTCTCCGCTATTTCATCTCATGGTAAACAACCATCAACACTCACAGACTTGGCACAGTGTGTGACACATTAAATTGCCAGTACGGTTTGCAACCAGTTGCATAAATGGACGGACGTTAACTGTTTACTTTGACTGGGTGGGTTTTCACTACTGTATCATTGTCGCTTTCCCCTACTTGTTATAAAGGAGACTAATCCATTTGCTGTGTTAACCAGATAGGCTATCGGTCCGGCCACCTTCTACATGCCATTAAATACTTCACTTAATGATTCAAGAATTTATGACATAGCTAAGCTATGATCGATCGAACTCATCTATGATTACGGTACCAATTAACTTATCTTACGAAATAGATTGATTCCCATAATAACCTGCGGCGCAATGACCGACCTAGTTCACTGCGCCAATGTCCCGTAACCGCGCCTTCAGTTTATAAAACAACATCGATGATATTATTCTTTAGGTTGCATAATTGCATGTACGTACGTACCTCGACGTTCACTTTGTCAGACCACATGCCTATCACATAGAGTGTCATGGTCACCCACAATCGTACCATTCATTGGACGGTTCCGATAACTAAAGGAAAATCTCTTCCGGTATACGGTTCACTGGCTTCGATTAGTTCCATATAGTATTAGTGCAATTATTGTGTTACAGCAGTTGTTCAGTTATATATATATATTATCGACTATACTATATATAGTCGGTAATGAGTAATTTATTCAAATTTGAGAAGATACGGACTTGAGTCGCTGGGACTTTTTAAACCATGGATTATGACGATTGAAAGGTAAACCTTCAATAATCGAGATAAACATGATTTTGTAGGATGTAGATTGAGGAGATTTTTTTTATCAAAATGCCTCCCGTTTTAATAATCTGGTCAAATAATATCGCATCGAAATTAGTCCTAATATAGTCGGCCAGCTGTCTGGCTAAATAGTAGTGGATAGTCGCTTGCTAAGCACACTAGACACGTAACGGAAATGTCGCGCGTTCGAAACCGCCCTTCGGTCGGCTTTTTGTGATGATGCTCAGCAAGTTATTTATTTATCCCCCTATTGCTGGAATAGATTCGTCTCTAAAATTGGCAGACACAAAATATGACCCTTTGCGGGTGATTTGTGAGCGTCAAATTTACTATAGGGGCGCTGAACAGCTGTCATAAAAACTCATTTTTAATCGATCGAGATGCCTCATCGGCTGATACTTACGGCGATAAAAGTTGTACGTTACCTTTCGCCACCTCTGAGCTATTACATTATTACAAAATTGCCACTTGGGCGTTTTTGGCGACCCAGCAAACATGGGACACTTAAGCCAAGCTCTCATCCCACCTGGACTATCTTTTATATCTATTGCACTGTTAGCAATATCGCGCAACACAAACAAACACACACAGTTACCTGACATTAACACAGTATCCCAGAATGCTACGCCACTTCGATACTTTGTCTTTCGCACGCGACCCTGCCAACAGTCGACTTCTTCCGCCCCTCCTTTTGACATACTACCTCTCTTTACAAGCTACAGTAATTGTAGGCTTTCTTCCGCTTCTTGTAGCCTATGCAGTATACATCAATCGCAACCAATACATGATGATTTGACTAACAAATTTTTATTTCGCACTAATGGACACATTTTTAAGAATACAATGCAGTATAATATCAGTCAAAATCAGCGTTTTATCCAATTTCTGAAAATTCAATGACAATGTGCATTTATGTCACATAATTGTGATGTTGAATTCCCATTTCATGTGACGATGATAATATGCCATATAAAACAGAACTCTCAAAAATTACGTAGCCTACGCAGACATCTTTTTTCCATAGCTGCACAGTGTTGTTTATCTGTATGGAATAGCTGATTGATTCGTTTTCGTCTTTATAATAAAATTCACCCGATCATGTTCACCTTTATTGTCCAGCAACTCTCGTTGTCTGAGGAGATCGCAGTCCTGTAGCAAATTATCTACATATTGTCAATATCTATTTGTTTATAGTTGATACAGATAACACAAGATAACAACTATTTTGTTCGTTGCTTAAATTACACCATCACTCCGCGTGTACTAACCGTCAAATGCCGACGTTGTGATTCATGGACAAAATAGACCTTACAAAAATTATTAGATCCCTTCATTGACGTTTCATGAGAAAAAATATCCAAAAGATCTCAAATCATATCGAACAAACGTTATGTGGATATATAAATACAGAGTAAAGACCATAAAGATTTGAGAAGTAAATCTATAAAATATCGAAGTTTTGGAATACGAATGTAAATTTGAGGGGACATTTTAATTATTAGGCTACCTGATTGTACACACACTTGCTTATCTCGCACCAGAGGAACCTAAACAGAATAACTAACTAGCAAGGAGGTTAAACCACTTAAACAAATTTTCAACGCGGGTGCTTGAAATAACACTCGTGGATGAACGAATGAACGAACGATCGAAACAATAAAAGAAGGAAAGAATAAATGAATGAAGGAATAAATGAATGATCACAATCGTGATTAAGAGGATAGTATTATATTTAATGACGACGAATACGCAGGGCGATGACTACGAGAACAACGTCGATAACTATTATCGGTGATTTCTGGAAGATGTGTGTTATGCTCAATAACGTTATGAATGAAGAGGTTTCTGTAATAAAGAATATAGTACAGTATATAGGCTGGGAAAATATTTTTCAAAACAAGAATACCGTTTATCCTGACTACTTTGGCATTGCGTATTCGGACATCTTTTTGATTATAGTCACTTCAAAAAATCCATAATAAGATAGAAAAATATTATTTAACATTTGTATTAGTAACTAAGGATAAAACATCGACAAACGCGGTACCATGTTGTAGTAACATATTTATCGACACCAAACAGAGTAAAAATAAAAGCAATAACTAAGTATAAAATTATTATATAATATATGCAGTAGACGAATTGTGGTGGTGGTGGTGGTGGTGACATTGAGCAAACAAGTCACGTGATCAGAGGAGGTCTTCTGCTAGTGAAACCCTACCGAGGATAAATACACTATTTTAGCCACATTTATCATCACACAAAATATACGGAGACAATGCTTGGATCAACCGTCCATATTCTATACCAAAGGGCAAAGGGCATCGCTTACAGACAAATTGCCAGACGAAGTAAACTGGATTATAGAATTTACCAAGAATGTTACATATCCGAGAAAGATCAGTCTAAAAAACCGTGACCCCAGCGGCATCTACATCTCCAGGGATTAGTAACAATGAATGAAAGATCAATGCAAATAATATTCCTGAAAAAAGTAAATAATGAGTTGAAAAGGTCTGTTGATGCGAGAGTCTATCAAATAACGTACAATTGAAACATTTTCATAAACGAAAAAAGTATAATGCAAATTTGTATATCCATTTTTGTTATAATATAAAAAATTGGCATACGACAATATCACAGAACGTACAACGCGATAACACGCGACGGTAACAATACAATGCATAATTTTATCTATGTACACCTATATGTAATCAACAACTAACGATGCCTTTTAACAAATTGTAGTTTATGACACCAAAATAGGCATATTATATTGTAAAATACCTTACACGTCATGGGTTATAAGATAAGCATCAAGCATAAACAATGAAGCTGACCAAAGGTGGGGTGATGTAGATAATGAACTACTGCACTTGCCGACAAAAATTCTGAGCACATCGTGTCCGACGGCTGGTTCCAGGACGAATTGATGAGGTAGCGCGTTTCGAGTCATGTACAAAAGTGCCTGTGAGGTGTATCTTAGGCGGGTATGTTATCCGGAATCAAGAACAAATTTTAAACGGCTGAGGGACGGAGTGGTGGTATCCTCGACATTTACGATAGAGTTTGGTCATTTGTCCAGTGGGATGATACGAGCGTAGAACACACGAAGAAAACGATGGATACGCGGAGGCCTGGCGTTTTTTATTTCTCTATAATTATTTCTTTCATTATATTACATTATGAATTCAATTTTTCATTTCCTGTACATGGCGTCAGTAATCAAAAACATTTGTATAATATGGATGTGAACGCCATTAAATATAAAACTAAAAGCTATACAACTATGACTCAGCATAAAAATGTGAAAACCTCCGGCAAATCCGCTCAAAGCATTTTGCATCGCAAGAAAGACAACCACCGTCGAAACATAATTCCCTTGTTAGGGGAGATAACGATCATGATTGACGAATCGATGAATATAGTTGTAAAAATGGCCACAGTTGGTGCCAACATTTCGTTATGAGGCTAGATCTTAGTCGATATTGTGGCGAATTGATGCTATAAGTTTTAGAGGATACTACCAGGACTATGTAAGAAAAATTCACGATCTAAAAAATCCCAACCATCTTAACGATCACCTGGGGAATTGAGATCAAAACCTTACACCTTCTCGTATGTATAAGCGAGCAAATATCGTCCATGCAACCATTAGGGCCAGTCACAGTGTTGAAAATAAAAATAAAAAATCTACTTTTAATTGATCATAAGTTTAAATATGTTCCATGAATGTCTTATGCCTGACTCAAATATGGACACGGTAAAATTGCTGTTATTAGTACAGTAACTTAATGTACTATTTAACGGTAAACTACTGTGAATTTAATTACTGTAATACATACAATGTGTTACTGTAAAACTGTAAATATACATAATAGGGATTACATACTACAATAGTTACAATAAAATACTGTAAAACGGGGTTCCGGAATTATCCGGACACTCCCAAAAGTCAAATCTATCGTGCGCGTGCGCACTCAAAACGTTCCTAACCTCCTAGTCCGCCTCTTTCGTCGTGACCGTCACTGCGCTCTCTATGTCTATGACTATTCAATATTACGAATCAACTGCAGTTTTATCACTCTGCTAATTGAGTCTTCCAAAAAACAACACTGACCTTGTTTCTTTTTATCACATGTTTACTATAATGAGTTTTATCGAGGAATAAAATCCCTCCAAATAGCAACTGCAGTATTAAGTCATTACTGCCAAATCTACAGTGAAGTAATGTAATGATCTATTTTAAAGTATAAAGTAAGACAATGTATCATTCACAGTGAACATTTACTGTAAAACTACATTAGCCTGCTGGCATACATAGCTGCCAGTAAATTACTGACAACTAAATCACAGGCTATTTTTTACAGTGTGGTGACTACGTCCGTGTTGGCTATAACCATTTAATGGAATGCATACATGTCTGTATAATATTATACTGCAGCTGGATGTTTAGAGAGTGAACCTGCACGCCATCGTTTATCAGTTTCTGACGTTTGCCTAGTCGCACACAACAGTGTCAATTTGATATCCGTAGACATGTCTTAAAATAAAGACCATTTTATATGTTCGACAAGACGCGGAAAATCTGATCCTTTCTGCATTCATGGGTCGATTCTGTTCCGAGCAACAAACTTATGTATAACGCAAAGATCACGTGAATGACGGAAACCTTTTTGCTGACGAAACTATACTTGGCTGAATGATTTGCCGGCGTTGCAAATGAAAAGGGCAGATGGAGAAGGGTCGCCGATAATGCTGCTTAAATACGTATATGTCATATACTGTAATAATATATCCCTGTTTCATAGAATTCGAAAACACTTATTTCTAATACGATCAAACTCAAACGTGTTTGCACAGAAAGCGCGATATAGAAACGGTCACTTCCGGTAATGGAAATCTACAAGAAAATGTTCGAGTCATGAATGCTTTAAGAATCACGCAGTGCACATTTATATACACACTATAGACGGAACATAGTGCTAATGCTAATATTCGATTGATATAAAATGTCGTCATCTGTAAATAGATGTGTCGGTTTAGATGAACTCTATGGACACGGTAGGAGGTTAATCAAATGCATTACGGTTGATTTCATGAATTCTGGCGAACGGTAAAATTTTAAAAAGTGTTTTGGAAATGATTTATCGATGAAAAGCTAAATTTCAATATTAAGACATAATAACGAGACGAGGACAGTATATGTATTAAAAAATAGCGTCGTATAACGTTCGACAAATGCATCAAATTGACAAATAAGGCGGAGTGGGAGAGTTGCATGAAACCGCGGATCACACTTGCGTGTCGGCGTGCGCGTCGTGTAGGCGCCTCTCTAACCGCTGCTTGTCGAGGAGAGCTTGATCCAACTGCTTGGTTAAGTTGATCTCTGCCGATTGCCACATAAGCAATAGCTCCTCTTTGGTTAAGTCATCTATAGTGACTAGCTCGGACGTAGCCTTATCGGGAGAGCCCATGCACCGCGGGTTGTGCGAATTGTTACGCCGTCGGTGCGACCTGTAAGTGTGTCTGTGCGGTAAAGAGGTCTGGCGTTGGGGTACGGTAGGCCGCGTGGATATTCTGTTCCCGAAGCTGTGTTTACGTCGGGCAAAGGCGCTGTCTGGATCTACACAGATGCTTTCACGAGTCAATGGCATATGGTGACTTGTAGATGCGATATGACCGTTGGGTATTTTGTCTGAATACCGGACCGACGGCAACCGCGACGCGCATTGAGACACGAGCTCCACCGGACATACTATAACGCTTCCGTGATCATGATTGTTTTCCGCCGAACATCTGCTGCTTGTCCGTAATTCAGCGAATCGGTCCAAATCATCGTTGATTGAACTAGCGACGCTGTCCAAGGGATGAGTCCTCCCTTCTAAAACATCGTCGGTACCTCCATCATCTTCGAATAGACATTCGCTCGGCTTTTGTTCGGGCCATTCGTACTGTACACAATGGCGGGGGCTGTTGCGCGGAGTGGCGTCGGGCAAAGGAGATAGGATGGAGAGTCTGCGATCGCCCTCCTCAACGTGCCGCCCGAGATCTTTAAGCTGAATCTCCACGATTTCCGGTGTTTGCGGAGAGGACTCCGGACTGTCGTCGTCATCGTCGATCAAGTTCTTCTCACGAAGCTCTTGCATCCTAGAGTGACATCCGCAATGTTACCACACGTTATGCAAATTCGTTCGACCAACACCCTTTCAACAAAACCTCGTTATCATTAATAAAACAGCAGCACTAGCGGATAAAAATCTGTTGTGAACCAAATAAGCATGATCACTTATTTACGTATTTATAGACAGCCGGCGTGTACAATATATTTTGTTATGATTGGGTAATAAAGGAGATTATGACAGTCGTGAATGCGTTTCTTAGTCCAAAGTAATCGTTCTGTGATAAACGGTAGGCTAATTATTGGCGTTGCTCTCAAAGCAAAATAATAGGACAGTAATAGCACGATAACAATGGCGGATAAGTCAGCGTTAACCTGTTAATAACGTTGCTGAATGCCTAATATGTACGGTCGTTTCATGAAATGCCTGCCTGAAACGACTTCCGACTCATTAACATTTCCCGAAATGGCTGTAACATATTCAGCGTCGTGGTGAAGCGATTCTAGATCCCCTGACTGTATTGGATATTATTCATTAACGAAGATTTTCGGCGTATATTTAACACCGCATACACCTGGTATGCTCTATCGTTATATGGTGGCGTCTTCTGTTATATGCACCGTGATATACCTGGCTCATTATACGTAGCCATTACACGATTTTGTGAGTTATGTTATCGCCATGAAATACCCATGCCTTTTCTGGGTATTTCACCATAGCAAAAAGCAATATTATAAATCGTACGAGCAATAAATATTAGCATATAGTCACATTTGTGTCTATATGTGAGTAGACACCCGCAACAAATTCCGCTGATAAGGGCACTTTTCAGATTCCATATATACCATACGCGCCTCACACAGTATGATTATTATTGCTACCCTACACCAGACTGAAATAATGCGTTATTTACCACGTCCAGAAACTATAAATAAAACAAAAAAAAAAAGTTAAAGTTCTTTTCGATACGAACCATTTTGCTTTCTCAACAATGTCAAAGAAGTTGCGGTTTAAACGCTTCGTTTTTGCCATGTCGGCCAGACGGTTTTTCTGTAGGTAAACATAGAATAATCATACCTCTGGAAAAACATGTTATCACATGGCCATGTTCTATGGTGACCTACTATAAGGTATTTGAAATCAAATGGCAATATTGCGCAAAATAATCTAAAATTGTATAGCGCACATGTTGTCAGAGAGCAGCGTGATCACCTACCAGCTTAGCATTTTTTGCAATTAGTAATCACATAAGACGGAATAACGAGGCGAGCTACCTCAGACTCAGATCTATCAACATGAGGGTCACATGGAACATTTTGAATTAACGAGACTCATTTGGTACATTCCCCATACCCGCGCATTACATACCACCCAGGGGGATATCTGGATCAGAAATTTTTACATTTTAGAACGAGAATTTGAAATGTCTTATTAGCCAATGATATCTACCGATGCTGTAGACAGGCGAACTGGCTGACCTGACTCTAGCTTGATAAAGATCATAACCTAAAGATTGACAAATATCGTGAACTATTCACTGTGATAAAGCGCACGAGAACGCCCGCATGCTCCCACCAAGCGCAGCATTCGATTCATTATTTAGAATAATTATAAGTTTACAATCGTAGATGTAACTAGGAGAGTCTATTCGATGGTTTCGACGTCATACTTAGCGTAGTGTTTTATCATCTATACATCACTCTTGTCTTCTCAACGACAATTAACGATATTGGTGATCAGACACGAAGATCCGGCAATATTTATGTCTCGAACGCCCGTTAATCTATAGTCGATCTCTCGTTATTTCGGACGCCGTAATTACTTTCCCATTTCCACGGTGATTTATTTTCGGTTATGAAAGGAAATATTAATTTTCTCAATGTGTATACGGCCGGCGTCTTGTTCAGATATCATCGTTTAGAGACGTGTCCATCACCTCGCGTCGCTTCAAGCCGCCATGCTTCGTGCACCGAGCACGTAACACGCCGATGTCCGCGATGTTATCGCTACTAGAAGTTATGCAATAACAACTATGATCGATTAACCGGGTCACTGTATGTATTTACCCTTTTGATGGCGACGTTTATTACGCACATCCGTTCTGAATTCCAATGGTTTTACTTCGAACTTAATCAGTTTTTACTAATGTCGTTTGTACTAATACACGAGTTCTTGTTTTATTGCTCAACAAAGTCATGAATATTAATAGTTAATGCAGAACCTGCCTGTTGAAATAACGCTGTTTCTATGAAAAGTTATAATGTTGACAGAATTATTATATCAAACTTTATGGCATTAACAGGGAAGCACGTAGAAAATAATGCATATCCATTCAGTAGATTAGGAAAGTATGTGTTGGTGTACATGCGTGAGTGTTCCTATATAGTTACCTATCTACATTCATGTTACATATTGAGCGATGAGACCGAAATTCCGGTCTTGTTATGCAGCTCGTCTCAATCGTTTAGGGTAAGAAAATGTTTATTGAATCATTGCTATACGAGAATTTGTATGCATTGATAAAACCTGAAAAGTTCAGTACAACATGCATAGGGCCCAAGTATCAGCCAATCAAGTTCCTAAGATGTAATATATCGTAAATATTTTAGCAATTATTCAGCGTTGAAACAATACTATCGACGTTTATCTGTTAGGTATAATATAGAGCGTTTACCTTTTTTCGAACTCCAGCAATGGGGAATGAACTACTTGCTACAGATTACCTAGGAAAAGTCGGATTAACTACTCGTCTGTCTGCTCTACTCGACACTGACGCGGAATCTTTACGACAGAAAGCAGAAACGTACACCACTACTTACCTATTTTCCGCCGTTACAGTTTTAAGTGTTGATTTTCTTTCAATGTAAACATATACCAGTCGGCTTATGTTACCAAGAAATCACCCTATCGCGTCAAAAGCTAAATTTCTTGAAATGCGCAAATGTGAAAGCGAACGCACACACTCCTGCTACCGCTCAAACATTAACATGTAAAATCGTGGCGCCCTCTTTACATATTAAAAACCATTCGTAAATATAGCAACGGTACCGTTAGCCCACGTGAGCTGTGAACATACGATTGGCAGAATACCAGAGTAATCAGAGAGTGTTTTAGAGGATTGTAGCCTGTCCATTTACCCTGATTGTGCTCTTTTGGAAAAGCCGTGAGAACTCGCGGTTTCGCATGATACGGAGAATCTCTCGAGCCGATTCGTGGGGGTTGACCAGCTCAGCGCTCGTGATGATCCGGTGCAAACGCTGAAAACAGACGAAACGCACAGACCAATGCCGAATTCGCGCTCCACCAATCAGTATTTTGTTCATAACGGTTGTATGAACATGGATAATATCAATAGTATTATATCGGCAATTTTGCGTTCGGGAAGAAATTTGTAAGGGACTTGTTGGCGTTTATTATAGAGCTACCACCATCAATAATTCTTTGTAAACAGTCATTAGGAAAGCTGCGCAAGAGGCTTTAAAGTGCGGTATGTAATTGGCATACTTGACATTTCTAGATAGTAGCGTATAAACTATCCTAGATGAATACATGGTTGGTAATATGCATAGACATAGACTTACTTAGAACATCATTTAAAGAGTTCACTCCGTTTCAGAGAGTACACAAGACAGTTATTTACAAGTTATTAGACCGATGTAGTTAGATATACCTTCACCATTCAAACAATGGAGTGGCATCGACTGGAATATCGCTCGCATAATATTGTTCTGTATATAAGAGGGCCAACTAATGCGTTATCACTTGACAACACAACGTTTATTATGTACAGAACTCGCGGCGAAACGAATCGCCGAGAGTAACCTTGACGATATATGACAACGCATGAATATTCATTCGGGGCGACATTCGTAAATTGTCTATCGATGGGTGATAAAGCGTACAACAACGTGTAAGGAGCGACGAGCAGTCAGAACGGGCAACAGTGGCCAGTGGTCGAGTGAAGCATCAGGGGAGGTCGGATCAGAATGTAATCAGGCTGGACACGGGACTAAGAACTGGTTTATACCACGTACGTGGCTAATAAACGTGCGATATCTGTCAGCGATATTGATCGCGTATATAGCTAACAGTCGCCTATAACCAAATCTAATAAATTGCGGGCGGCTCTATGAAACGATATCGCAGACGGAGACAAGATTAATTTCGTGCCGTTTTGTGGCATTAATAACACGTGTCGCGTAGCCATTGTGGCGCCCGTGTAACACGGTGCGTGGAGACTGCACGGAGTCCAGAGACATAAGTCACGTCGTCCGAAACAATCCCAAGAACATTCGTAAATATTGGGCAATAAAATTCAACATAAAGCAGCTGTGTGGCGTCATAACCTGGTAATGGCTATACAAGAAGATCCAATTTTCAGAATAGTAAAACGGTGTGAAAACGAACGCGCATCCAACTAATCTTGAGGATATCTTGGAATTGTTTTCTTACAATTTCGAGTTCAAAATGCAGATTTTCCTGGAATCTACAAAATTGATGTTAGCAATAAATATTTACAAGGAAAAAATGGCGTTTAATCACAGTAGTTTTTGCATGTTGCACATTACACATACAAAGACAATCAACCAGAATAATTTTTTTGTGATTAAGTAAAAAGAAAAGGTATTTAATGCACTTCACATCGTAGGGGATATGTTTGAAAATGATCACGCCTGACTGGGAATAGCCCACAGAAAAAGTACCTAGACTAGCGCGTACAATATTTTCAGTAATCTCTTTAAAGTTCCTCTCTCGTAAGCAAACTGGTTTTATCCTGACATTGATTGCACTAAATACCACATAGTTCGTTATACCATAATATTTCTTTGGGGATTTACTATTCCGGTCACGAAGTCATCATGTAATGGGGGGGGGGGGATGACGAGCTCGGAATCGATAACCCGTCATTCGTTCCTATTTCCTTGTATTGTCAACATAATAGATTATCTGGCGGCTATTATATAGTTTTAGCACGTTTTATGTAAATAATGGCTGTCTGGAAATGGGCTAAAGGGTTATTAATAAAATACAATACCTGTCAAATTGTAAATAAGTGACATAGTCTAAAAAGTTTCGCGCAAAAGTGGAATCCGTGGCTTAAAAACGGTATACTTTATATTAAAAAGTGAGGTAATTGACAGGAAAACTGCGTTAACGCGCGATAACAAATGAACAAAGTATACGAAATTTGTAACAAACAATTTGTAACGCAATAACCAGATAAATAACGATAGAGCAGCAATACGACGGTAGGCTGAGTTCATAGGCCGACCATGATGCTTGTTCCGAATGAGATTGTTCGGTGGTTATTTTTCAACCTAGCCCCTCCCCCCTCCTTACACTCTACACACTAAGTCTGACGATGTTGCAATTCATGGATACCCGTGGTATAGAAGCCCACATCTTGATCACTAAAAAAAACTGGCCGACGGCACTTAGGACATGATCATTGGTACTATATCATTCGGCAGTCCAATGCATTTTCATATGTGGTAAGAGATAACAGTCCGAGGGTGCCAAATCTGATGAATACAGGTGGTGGTGGTTGTGGCGGTAGTAGTGGTGGTGCTGGTGCCGGTGTGGGTGGCTGCTCAATGAGTTTAAAGCCATATTTAGGCAGCGCAGCCATTGCAAAGACTGAGCTAAAAAAGGTAGAGTACATCATTTATGGACCACAGGTATTAGCCAATAAATGTTCTATGAAGCGGTTTACAATGAAATATTTTGATAGCTATTTAGCGCATATACAATACCTTCGACCCTCGCATATTATCCCGCCAAGGATGATATCAAGCATCTAACAATTTTGGAGACGTGTTTATTCCAGCCATTGGAGAAAAATCACTTGCTGAGAATCTTCGCAGAAAAGTCGACGGCGTGTGGTTTCGAACCTGCGACCTTTCGATCACATGTCCAGTGTTCCTACCACTCGACTAACTGCTTTGACTTGGGAGCTGGAGCATTGTCTTGATGAAACGAGACTTTCTTTGTCAGCTTTCGACGGAGTTTCGTCATGATTACTTTCCGTACCTTCACCAATAAGGCAGCACAACACTCCCCACTAATATTATGATCCTTTTGTAGGTTATCAATTTTGTAGGTAACCAATAAAAATAATTCCCCTTGAATCCCAGAAAACTGAGGCCAACGCCGCGTCTGCTAAAAATATCTTTAGCGAGCGTGAAGAGGGATGTTACCATTACATAGATTGGCGTTTTATCTCTGGTTCAAAGTGGTGGACCCAGTAATCCCGGGATACAAAACGTTCCATGAAGTTTCCTGGATCTACCACAAAAAGCTCCAATTCTCTCATAACATTTCCAGTCTGGTGAGTTTCTGTTTAGAGAGTCTCGGGACCGATCGGGCAGAAACATTTGACATCCCAGATCCCAATGCAGACTGTTTTCTACTTGCTCACGGGCTATCTGAATAATAGTCAAGTCTGACATCCATTACTAACTTCTGCACATGCTCGATGTTTTCTTCTGTCGTTGAGGTTGTTGGCACTTAAGTACTTGGAACAAGTTTAAGGCTATCTCTAACCCTCTTAAATTCCGCCGTATTTTTGTACTACGGATAATGCAATGGGTTATTCCCAAATGTACCCACTTTATCAGCACTAATGTCCTTTGGGGCTAAGCCTTTCGTAACCAGATACTTGATAACACCACGGTGCCAAATTCTGTCCATTTTGGTCTGAAGTCCTAGTACGTACGAAAAAGGCTGCAACAATGATTAATAGATGTTAGTATACTGGATAAAAGTGCAATTAGTCATCAAAAAGACTCGCCTTGCTAGATGAAAAGTATCATCTGTCTAGCCTGGTCGCCCTTGGTGAGCCTATGAACTTGTCAACCTAACCTTATAAATAACGTAAAAAGGGCATGTATCGATGATATATTAACGAGATCGTTTCCATTTTCTCTCTATATAGCCCATCTTACGATACAAATTAAATTAACCATTATTGACTGACCTGGCTAAAGAACATCATGTGGGAGCTTTTCCATACGCTGC
>WURV02149633.1:0-17621 GCA_011762755.2 Epimenia babai | reverse complement strand
GGGGATCTGGTCCCCGGCCCAGACACCGAAGGCGAAGAGCAGCCCCTCGGGGGCCTCGGGCTCGGTGGGCCGGGCGCGCAGTCGCATGCGCACCTTGCCGTGGTGGGCGGCGACCAGGTAGGCCATCAGGTCCGACTTGCCCTGGCCGAGGGCGACGAGGGCGCTGACCAGCTCATGACGTGGAAGGACGGCCTCGGGATGCTCGGGCCGGAGGAGGGCGCGGCCTGCGCTGCGCCCCTTGGCGCTCTTGGCCCAGGGGCCCGGTCCTGGAGCGACCTCGTCCTCGTCGAGGGAGTGTTGGAGAAGGCGCTGGAAGGCAGGGTGCGCCTTGCCCAGGTCGTGCCAGAGCGCGGACTCGGTCAGCGTCTCGGTCGGAAGCTCAGGCCTGTCCTCGGACAGCCTGTCCAGCATCTGCTGCATGCAGGACTCGGCATCGCGGGAGTGCTCGGCCAGGGCGACCCAACGGCCGATGCCCTGGCTCAGAGGCTCGCTCGATTCGCCCTCGCCCTCGGGCCCATGGGCAGGCAGGGCCTCCGGCCGGTGCTTGCTCACGCCGGTCCAGCCCAGATTCTCGTCGTAGCCGCCTGCCTTGGTGGCGAGAAGGATGGTCTGCCCAGGCAGCAGGGAGCGGCTGTCGAGCGCTTCCCAGCAGCCCTCCGAAGGGCTCCAGCGCCAGGCCTCATGCTTGCGAAGCAGGCCTTCGATCGGCTTGCCGAGTGGGACCGAGCAGAGCTCTTCGGGGCGCGGCAGGGGCTCCTCGGCGCTCGGTGCAGCGTCGAGTTCCCTCCAGGCGATCGAGAGATCGGGGAGGGACTCGCCACGGATGTAGCGGGAGACGTCGAGGTCGTGGCCGGCCAGGTCCGGGTCGGTGTCGAAGAGCTCGAGCAGGTCCTTCTTGCGGAGGACCGGGAGGCAGGGGCTCCGCTCGGGGAGCTGCAGGGACGCGAGGCTGGCAGGCCCCACGTCGTCGAGCTCGGCCAGGAGCTTGCGGGCCTGTTCGAGATCCTCGAGTTCGTACGGGGCGCACAGCCCCTCGTCCAGATCGCCGGGGTCGATCCAGTGGACGCTGGCCTCCTCCTGCCCGAACTCCCCGCGGCGATTGCAGCGGCCGAATCGTTGGACCAGGGAGGAGAACGGTGCCAAGTCTGTGATCAGCGTGCGCGCCGAGAGGTCGACGCCGGCCTCGATGGCCTGGGTCGAGACCAGGATGCCTTCGAATCCCGGCTCGAGGACCTCATTCTGGATCGCCTGTCGATCGGCAGGACGATAGCGCGAGTGCAGTAGCCTGGACTCGGCGCTGCGATCCTGCAGCGCTTCATGGAGCTGCTGGGCGCGGAGCACACGATTGACCACGACGAGGGTCAGGGATCCCGGTCGATGCAGTTCCTGGATCCGGTCGACGATTCGCTGCAGCGACTCGATCTCCTTGGTCTTGCCCTTGGACTCCTTGGTTTCCGGGTTCTCGGGCAGGAGTCGAAGCAGGGGCTTGGCTGCCGAGTGCAGCCTCCGGACCGCATCGGCCTCGAGGTCCTCGGTCTGCAGGCGGAAGTGTCTCAGCTTCAGCTCGCGCAGGTCCACCGTGCGGAGCATCCCCGGATCCGGGGTCGCGCTCATGAACAAGCTCCGACAGGGAGCCAGGGAGCCCAGGCTTCTCCGGAAGGCCTCGAGTTGAGCCGCGGTCGACAAGCCCGGGCCCATCAGCTGGACCTCGTCCAAGATCCAGGCCGCGTCGTTGTGCAGCTGGCTGAAGTCGATCGGCCATCGATAACGGCTCATCCCGTAGCCCCGCATCAGGGCGCGGGAGAGCTTGCCCAGGTTTGGGTCCCCGACCCTCTTCACGAAGCAGTTCGCGACCTCGTTCGCGCACGACACGCGGCGTGCAAGGACCTCAAAGTGGGAAGGCAGCGCATTCAGAGCTTCCTACTCCGACACGACCGTCGGTACGCCAACAAGGCATGGACTGGGCGTCATCTTACTTGGCTGTCAAACCAGAGCTTCGACTTCGTGGTCCAGCAGATCGCATTCCAGGGCTACATCAACGCGATGGAGCAGGCGAGTACACGCCGCGCGAACATCGAAGAGCAGATTCGAGACCTGGTTCCGCAGTGGTCGCTCGGGCCGCTTGTGCTGGCGCTGCAGAGCCTGAGAGGTGTTGCACTCGTGATCGCTGTCACGGTGGTGGCTGAGGTCGGCGACATCTCCAGGTTCGGGACTCCGAAGCAGCTCATGGCGTTTCTCGGTCTGAATCCAGGAGAGCACTCCAGCGGCGGAAAGGTCAGACCCCGCGGCATCACCAAGACCGGGAACCGTGCGCTGTCTCCAGCGGATGTGGCTCCCCGATTGGAGCATGAATGCGAACCCACATTCCTTGGGGCGAATTCGATCAACGAGCTTGGCTCTTAATTCGTCCAGATAGCCCGACAACTAAGCAGCAAGGGTAGAGGGGACTACGCGATCGGATGGAGCCCCCCTGTGACAAGCACACTCGACGGTCACGCCCCTCTCCTCTTTTGGACCATACCAATAATGAATCGGTGAAATCCGTAAGGGTCGAAGACAAGGAGGACCAGCAACATTGGAACCCAAACGTAGTTGGCCCCCTCAAGCCACCACCCAGCTAGTATGAACAGCTGACCTATCACAGGCACACCCGAAACCGAAGCATCCCTCAGCAATAGGTTAAGGACAACCACCATCGCCCCCACACCCAGAAGAACCGCGGCCGAAATCTCAGACACCATCACTTAATCTGCCTCTGGCCAAGCAGGAACTTAATAAACCTCAACACCTCGACACCCAAACTCCCAGCCTTATCAACCGCCTCCCTCTCCAAAGGAGGATACCCCACCCTCGCGCGATCCAAAAGAACAGTAACCCTATCATGATATTTTGCATCAACATTAGATGCGGTTCCCAAAAATTTACCCGACATGAGTCATGCCCACCAACCTCCTTGCCAAATCATCCCCCAAGAACCTGAAACGACATTCGCAGCCCCCCAATTAGTCACAGATATTGCCCTCCACAACCAACAAAGCCAGTCGCCGCCGGGACGCCATACGCTCCAATTGCCCCACCTCCAGCAATCAAAACGCCCACCCCCAGCTGCGCCCCCACCTACAGGCTTTATCAAGTGAGCCCATACAAACTCCCAATACCCCCACTCTCTCACCCCCCCCACCACCTCCTTATTTCTTCCACAGAAGGAAGAGCAGCCTCCGCTTCGGCCCTAGAATACCCAAGATGGATTTGCAATATCCAAAAGTAATGATACTGAAACAGCACATCCCCTCCTACCCCCTGCTTGTAGGTAGGCCCCATGTCGCCACTCGTTATCCCATCCTGCATTCTCATGCGACACGTATCATGAGGACCGACCAAGCCGCCAGCCCCTCCGATTCCACCAAACCCTCCCAACGACACACTCGTCGTGCCAAATGGGTCCGCTCGGCCAACCGGGCCATTCCCGGAATAAGCAAACCCATTTCCACTGTTCACCGGATCGCGCCACACGCCGACCGGATCAACACTCAGAAACCTTTCGTGGGCAGGCGAATAGTAGCGATTCCGGTAGCAATAAAGATCACTTTCAACATCTCGACGTCTTTCAGAATAACCATACACTGCCTTATTAGCCGCGCCGCCCGACATTGAGGTCCAGCCCTGTCCCACTAAACGATACACCTGCTCTTTTCCATATGGATCGTAATCGTACCGCTCAACAGGCGTATCATCCCCTGGAATAAAAAGCGCATGCACCGAGCCTTGGACGTCCGGTTCGTAGTGCATGCGGCTCCAGGTGCTGGAGTTGGAGTCCCAGTTCGCAAAGCCCAGGTGCTCGTCGATCCCGACACCGTCGAAGTTCACTCGCTGGGCAACGGTGGTCATCGCCCCCTGGACCGACTCCTCCTTGTACTCCTCGAGGTTCTGCCAGCCATCGTAGGAGTACCACCACTTCTCGCTGCCGACCGTCCTGACGATGCGCCGGTTGCCCGGGTCATAGCCATAGGCCGCGATCAGCACCCAGGAGGTGCTGCTCGAGGAGCTGCTGCTACTGGCCTTCATCTTCGACCCACCGGAAGCCAGCTGCTTCCTGGCGTTGTAGCCCGACACCCCCCTATCGAGGGTGTAGGTCGCCAGATCGCTGCTCCGCTGGGCCGCAAGCGCCTGATCCACCTGCGCTCGTGTCAGCTTCGTCGGCTTGGACGAGATCGCCTGGCGAGAGCTCATCGAGCTCTTCATGGACTGGGTCGACTGCGTCGTCACCAGCTTGTGGATCTAGCACAGACGATCCAGGTAGTCGTAGACGTACAGCTTGTAGCCATCGAACTGCAGGTTGCCGTTCTTGTCGTAGATGAGGGCCGGGCCGAAGGAGTCGTACTCGTTCGAATCCGGATCCACCACTGGATCTGTCGTGCCGCTGACCGAACTCGTCACCAGCTCCCAGTTGTTCACCTTGTCGAGTGTGTAGCTCAGGCTCTCGTCGAACCCGGAGGCTGCTGCATAGGTTCCGGAAAACTCAGACTGGGGAACACCGAGCTTGGCTCCGGTCAGCCTGCGCCAACCATCCAGCTGATACATGTCCCCGTCTTGCCCACTGGGCTTGGAGTACTTTCGCCAGAGGACATTCCCGCCGAGATCCATGCTCCGCTCCAGATCGAAGACCTTGGTACTCGTCTGACCCTGCTCGAACCAGGTCTCGATCGAGTTCACATAGCCCAGATCGTTGGAATCGACCACCCTCCGGTGAGACGGAGTGGTCCACTGACGTGGTTGACATGGTAGGTCCGCGTCGCGACCCGGCCTCCTTCCCAGGTGTAGTCCCAAGAGTCGTCGTAGGCGTGGGAAGCACTCCCCGAAGGAGGTGGGGCCACCTCCATCTTGGCCAGCTTGCCGGTCGCATCCGGAGTGAACCGGAACTTCCAGTTGCTGCCCTGGGCATGGAGCGTGCGCCGGAAGCCACGATCCTCGCCACCACCAGGGATCGCATACCCGTGAATCAGGGATCGGACATCCCGTGGTTGGAGGCTTCCATTGTCGGTGAAGCCGAAGTCCTCCTGGAGCAGACGGCCGAGACCGTCCTGCTTCACATGGACCTGGTTCAGGAGCTGCGCTCCGGACGGATCATTGTCGGGGTTCCCCGCACCAATGATCGCTCCGATGAAGGTCTTGTAGGTCGTCGTGAGCGAGCTGTCCCCGTACTGGAATCGCTCGTAGGTCGTCATGCCCGAGAGCGAACTGGCCAGGGTCTTCAGATAGCGGGTCTTCGGCCGGCCATAGCCATCGAGGTCGATCGCTATCTCGTTCCCATTGGCGTCCTTCCACTTCGTCAAGCGCCCTTCCTTGTCGAACTCGTAGGCCCAGTGCTTGCGCGGAGCCGTCGAGCTGTACCCCGGGAGTCGCCGGTGCATCATCCGGCCGAGCTTGTCGGTAAAGTAGGAGGTCGTCTTTCCCCGGGCATCGGCACGCGTCAGCACCTGGCTCAGCAGGCTGCTGTCCATCGTACGATTCAGGTTGTCCGTGCCGTAACCAGTCGGGTTGTCGTCGTACTCGCTGGTCGTGACGATCGAATCCGTCCCCCCATACTTGTGGCGGGTGGTCTTGCGCTCACGGCCCAGGCCGTCGAAGAGCCACTCCGTGATCTTGAACTGGCCCGCCTCGATCTCCTCCCCGATCCAGGTCGTGTTGCCCAGGGAGTCGATGCCGTACTTCCGCATGGCCAGGGAGCCAGAAGTCGAACGTCCATGGCGCTTGGCGAACTTGATCCGACCCAGCTCGTCGTAGACGAACTCCGTCCGGTAGTCGCGAACGGTCTTTGACCCCGAGGCGTCCTCGCGGACGTCCCGGTGGTAGAGGTTGACGACCTCGCCGAGCGCGTTGCGCTCGCTCTCCACGATGTTCTGGTGCGTGGCAGAGAGGTTGTCGTGGGACTTCAGGAGATAGCCACCGGCATCGTAGACGTAGCTGTCCTTCCTTCCGTCCGAGTCCGTGATCGACTCGACCCTGCTCAGGCCGTTGTAGGCATAGGTGTGCACCTGAGCGGTCGTGCCGTTTACCTTGCTGGTCAAGGTCCTCGTCGTGACCCGGCCGAGATCATCCCGGACCCACTTCCGCTCTGCGAGATCCTGGATGGTGCTTCCCTGCTTGACCGTGTAGGTGACCTTCTCGAGCGAGCGACGGCTCGCTGCACCCTGCCCGGAATAGCTCATGGTCGAGAGTCGGTAGTCGCTCGTGGCGTCCGCGTCGATCTGCTTGATCGTCTCGACTCGACCGAAGATCTTGTACGTGTACAGGGTCTGCCGGTTGCTGGCATCCGTCACCGAGGTCCGCTTGCCCTCTGCATCGTAGACGAAGCTCCGGGTCGACCAGGTGGACTCGGCGGCTCCCGTGTCATGGCGGACCTTGACCTTCTCGATCATGTCGAAGTCATCCACGACGTATTTGGTCCGCCGAGAGCCAGGCTCATCGAGCTGGATCAGGCGACCGAGATCGTCGCAGCTTCGTTTCGTCAGCAGCCAGACCTGAGCTGCCGAGTCCAGCTTTCCGGAATCGGTACGGGACTCGATCAGGTCACCAAATGCGTTGTAGGCACTCTCTGTGACCACCTTGTCTTTGGCATAGTTGCCACCCTTGGCGTCAAAGGCGTGCACCTCCACGCGAGCGGCCTCTCCGAGGAGCCCGCGTGAGATGTCGAGAATCTGACGGCGTGCGCTGGCTCCATCGGCACCTGAGCTTGCCAGGGGCCCCTGGACCTTGGTGACCTGTCCACGACGATCCAGGGTCAGGGTCGTCGTCCCCCCTCGCTCGTCCGTGATCTGGGTGACCCGCCCCAAGGCGTCGTGACCGAAGAGGGTATGCTTCTCGGTCGTGCCATCGTGCTTGCGAACGACCTTGGTCAGGAGCCCCTTGCTGGCCTTGTCTGCGCTTCTGAGCCCCCCTGCCCCGTAACGTAACGGGTCCATACTCTCTCGGAGCTGCCTTGGGCCTTCGTGTGAGGTGGCTCCTTGAGGCTCGTGGGCCGACGAAGCTCGTCCTCCTTGAGCTCATACTCGAAGCTCAACGCCCCTCCCTGGTCCTGGATGTCCAGGGTCGAGGTGATGGTCCCTGCCGCATCGCCGTTGGTCACCGGCCAGTTGACCGCCGCTCCGGACTCGTTGAAGAACCGGTAGTTCTTGAGACGAGACGCGAGGAAGTACGCGGATCCGGTCGAACCCGGATTTCCGGCGGCCTCGTAGGCGAACTCCCAGACACGCGTAGGGGCAGACGTGCCTGTTCCGGTCTGCATGATCTGTGTCAACAGTCCACGATCGCTGTCATACACATAGTCGACCTTACGGCCCGTCGGCAGCTTCAGCTGGATGAGCTTGCCGCACCCGCAACCGTCCCAGGCATACTCCCAGATCCGATTGCCTGAGTTGCTGTAGCGAGTGTATTGGACGACTCGCCAGTCCGTCGGGGACCCGAGCGTCGCACTGCGCTCGTAGTCGTGCGTGATCCCCTCAGGATCGATGACGGTCAGCTTCGAGGAGGCATGCGAGAGGTTCCAGACACGATCATTCCCAGAGCCCGGCATCTGTGTCTGCTTCTGCAGCTTCCACAGGGCACCCGCCGTGCTGACATAATCATTGTCGAGGTAGGGTTCTGTGTACCAAGTACCGGCAGGTAGCTTGAGCTTCCGGTTGATCTTCTCGAGACGGCCCTGTGCGTCGTACTGAATCGCGAGGTTCAGGGCCTTGTACGCAGCAAGTCCTGCCACCTGCCCATGATCGGCATAGAGGAAGTCCCACTCGGGAGACTTGATCTCCTCGAGTCGATCACTGGAATCGTAGGCGAAGGTGTAGTCTAGGCTCGCCCAACCGCCGGTAGGCGCAGGGTGCCCGGTGTCCGAGTGGGCGATCGAGATCTTCGTGACCCTCCACGCGTTGCTGTTGGGCTGGGTCCAGTGGAAGCCGTACTCGAACCCTCGGGCATCGACGACCTTGTTCAGACGACTCTGGCCTCCCGTCGTCGCGTACGTGAACTGAATCTCCCATTTGGGGTTGGCCGGATCGTCCCCGTAGTAGATCCGTGATACGAGATACTCGGCGTCCCCGTTCTGGAAGGTAGTCCCGCTTCGGCGGACGAACTCGGTCCGGACCCGCTGGGCGTTCTCCCGATACCAGACATTCTGTCCCGATGTTTTTCCTGGTCCCCAGACCAGCCTGGACCCCTTCTGCCAGTCCCAATAGTGGTAGATCTTGGCGGACTGGATACCCAGCCCTGGGGGGGTCACGACCTCATCCCCGATGTATGTGTGGGTGTAGACGATGCCCCGCTCATCGGCCCACTGGATCGTCGGATGATCGGTCTCGGGATCCGTGGGAACGTAGGAGTTACCCTGGCCAGGAGTTCCATGGACCAGGCCCTGGAACCAGCTCGGCACGAAACCCGACCCGAAGGGCAGGGTCGGAGGGGCCACGTCCGAGACGCTTCCGTTGCCAGCCGCGCCGTTGCCTTGGTGGACCTGATAGCTGCGGTAGGTCGCTCCGATCTGCAGCGAAGACCCTGGACCATTGGGCTGGGTCCAGAGGATCCGCCAGGGATAGACGAAACCACCACTTCCCAGGTGGAGGGTGCCGTTGCTCCGCAACGGCTCGCCAGCAGGACTGTTGTCGTTCAGGGGCGCAACCTGGCTACGCACGAACTGGTCGACCGAATGATCCACGAGCTGGACAGCCGGGCTCCAAAGACGCCAATCAAGGCGCAACTCGTGGGGTTCGTGCAGCCGCCACCCTCGCCCGAAGCCCCCCCCAGGCTGTCGTTGCACTGTGCTGGACTCGTTCCAACGAAGCAGCTCAGGTGGAGGAAAACTGCCAGGGTCGCGACCCGAAGAGCATGGAACCAAACAGAAAAACGCATCGAACGATTCATGGTCAATCACAGAATCTGGGTACGGCGACTGGGATCACCGGAGGATGGGCGTGGTGAGTGTGGCGGGACCATACCAACGGAGCCTTGGCCGTCAACTCCGATTCATCGGACGCTCATTCGCACACGGATGAGGAACGGACCAAGGACGACCTCCGACCGAAGCGGCGCTTGCCGCAACAGGGCGAGCGATGGATGGACACCGGAATGCCGATCTGATCAGCCGAGGATGGCGCCCCCCTCACACCGCCATGGACCGCGCCTGCGTCTCCGGCATCGCCCCACCCCGCGTCGAGGCCCAGGCCCGGATCGCCGCTCCGACCCGCCGCATCTGCCCCTTTCTCAGCGAAGGATAGACGCAGATCTCGAGCACCGAGGTCTCGGTCGGTGTGCGGTCGGCCGGTGTGTCGGCCTTGCGGAAGGCATCCAGCTGCGCGCAGTCGCCCATGTCGGTCGTCTTGGTGTCGACGCCGTGGCGCAGCAGGTAGTGGCGCAGGTCGTCGCGCAGCTCGGGGGCGACGCGCAGCGGGTAGTAGACGTAGATGTGGTCGCCGTCCATCGGCGGCAGCTCGACGCCTTCGACCTCGCCGATGGCCTCGGTCAGGACCTCGGCGTTGCGGCGGGCGCCCTGATTGAAGCCGTCGATCTCGCGCAGCTGCTGCAGGCCGATGCGGGACTGGAGCTGGTTCATGCGCAGGATGCGGGGATTGGACTTTTCGAACCTGGACAGCAGCTCGTTGCCGACGGCCGAGTCCATCAGGACCTGGCCCTTGTTCAGCTTGCGCTTGAGGATCTGGTAGGCGGTCAGGCCGAAGACCAGGGGACGCGTCGCGATCCAGTGGGCGTAGACGGTCAGGCCCTCGCTGCGGATGGCCTTGTTGTCGGCGAAGGGCGAGCGCTGGTGGACCTCGCGGGCCCGGGCCGCGATCCCGGGATCGGGGGCCACGATGGCCCCGCCTCCCATGCAGGGCATGTTCTTGCCCTCGGCGAAGCTGAAGATCCCGATGTCCCCGAAGGTGCCGACGGCCCGCCCGTCGACCCGCACGCCCATGGCATGCGCGCAGTCCTCCATCAGCTTGATCCCACGCTCCTGGCAGAGCGCGGCGATGCCCTGGATCTCGCAGGGCATGCCGAAGAGGTGCGTCGCCAGGATGGCGCCGGTGCGCTCGCTCAGAACCGGCTCGATCTCCCGCAGTCCGCTGTTGAAGGTCGCCAGGTCGACATCACAGAAGACCGGCTCGTAGCCCATCCTCTTGGCGACCATCGGCATGACCGGGAAGGTGAAGCGCGGGAACACGATCTCCGCTCCCTCGGGCAGGCCCAGGGCCTCGAGCGCCAGCTGGAAGGCCGATCGCCCCTGCGCCGCGCCGAAGACCGCGAGCTCGGGACTCCCCTCGGGCATGCCTGGTCGCAGGTAGGCCGCGAAGGCCTGCTCGAACTCGGCGATCGCCGGTCCCTCGGCCAGCTTGCCGCTCAGGATCGAGGAGAGCAGGATGCGCAGGCTCCCCGAGGGGAGGTTCACCGCGCGGCGGGGGATCGTGCCGATCAGGGCCATGTCAGTGGGCGTCCTTGCCGAAGATCTTCCGGATCCCCAGCAGCGTGAAGAAGATGTCCTTGTTGTGCCAGTAGAAGCCCTTGTGCTTCCACAGGTGCCCGAGCGCGAAGAGCGGCCGTACAGGCAGCGCTTGTAGAACCGCGATCGGATCTCGAGCAGCTCGTCGGCGTCCACCTTGGCCAGCGAGTAGACCGGCTTGGCGTAGTGGAACATCTTGGTCGGATCGAGATCGGCGAAGACCTTCTTGTACTCGTCCCAGTCGCTCGAGCCGGGGTACGGCGTGTGGAAGTGGACCTGGATCGAATCGGCGTTGAGTTCCAGCGCCAGCTCGATGGTCTGCTCCATCTCCTCCCGGGTCTCCTCGGGATTGCCGAGCACGTAATAGGCGTTGGTGCCGATCCCCAGCTCGTGGGTCCAGCGGAAGGTCTGTCGACAGAGCTCGGGCCAGTCGACCTTCTTGTAGGTCTTGCGCACGCGATCGATGACCCGCTGCGAGCCGGACTCGACGCCGATGCCGAGGAAGAGGCAGCCGGCGCGCTTCATCTTGACCAGGAGATCCCGATCGACCTCGTCGGCCCAGATCCGCGCCATCCAAGGGATGTCCAACCCTCGCGCGATCAGCTCGTCGCAGATCTCGTCGACCTGCCTGCGGCTCGAGGTGAAGGAGTCGTCCTGGAAGGAGAGGATGTTGGCCCCCTCGGCGACCAGGTGCTCCATCTCGTCGACGACGCTCCTGCCCGAGCGGATGCGCATCTTGGTCCCGATCGAGACGCGCATGACCTCGCTGCAGAAGGTGCAGGAGAAGGGACAGCCCCGCCCCGCGATCAGGAAACCCCAGACGACCCTCTGGTTGAGTCGCACGGGATAGATGGACCTGTAGGCCTCGAGCTCCTCCTTGCTGTAGCTCGGGAAGGGCAGGCTCTCGAGGTCCTTGACCATGAAGCGATGCCCGTGCTCGTAGAGCCCGCGGTAGTGCCCGCGCCACTCCCCCTCCGCATCCTCTTCGCGCATGCGGTCGAGGAGGATCGGGAACTCCTCCTCCGGCTCGCCGAGCAGGATGGCGTCGTAGGGATCCGCCCCGCCCTCGATCCAGTCGCGGTTGAGGTACTGGCCCTGGCCGATGCCGAGGATCAGGGTCCGCCCCGCCTCCTCGCGGACCGCCCGCGCGAAGTCGTTGCCGACGTCCGCGTCGAAGCTCGACGAGGAGATCACGACGAGGTCCGGCGTCATCGCCCGGACCAGGTCCACGAGCCCCTCGGTCGGGGTCGGATGGATCCAGCAGTCGTGGCCGACCGTGGCGATGCCCCGGGCCTGGAGCTCTGCCTCGAGGTACTTGAGCTGGTACGAGGGATCGAAGAACTGCGGATGGTCGACCTTGTCGACGACCGAGGACACCCGGACGAGCAGGGCCTTGCGGATCTCGAGGACCGCCTGCGGGCTCTTGCGTTCGGCAGTGGCTTGGAGGGTCATGGCTGGCTCCGAGAGGTCGTGGGCACGGTGGAGCGGGCCGGAGGATGCGTGGGACCCGTGGCCGGCTCCTCGTCCCGCGGGCCTCCCTCGGAGAGCTCGTGGACGTCCTGCCGGCGAGGCCGAGGCTCGAGGACCGCGTCGGCCTCGCGCCAGGTCCGCAGCCCCAGAGGTCCGCGCAGGACCCAGACCCCGAGTCCGAGGACGAGGTGCAGCCAGTAGTCGAGCAGGCGATTGACGACGGTCAGGGCCTGGGCCAGCGGCATCGCGACACCGAGGGCCGAGAGGCAGCCGACCAGGCTCAGCTCGACGAAGCCGACCCCCGAGGGCGTCAGCGGCACGGCCGAGGCCAGCAGCGGGATCGAGGCCAGGAAGATCCACTGCAATGGTGTCAGTTCGATCGCGAAGGCCTGCGCCAACAACGCGAGGAAGGCGATCTCCAGCGCCCAGATCAGGACGGTCAAGCCTGCGATCGGCAGGTACTGCCGGCGGCCGGGCCACATCCCTTCCTGGAAGGCCTGGATGCGTTCGACGACGGCCTCGGGCAGCCAGGTCGGCATGCGCTTCTTCCACAAGAAGAAGGTGCCGAGCGCGATCGTCGCAAGGCTCGCGATCAAGGCACCGGCCAGCAGCGCGTAGACGACCGAGTCGGGCAGGCGATCGTGGAAGAGCAGGAAGGAGCTCGCCAGCGCCAGGCCGAGCACGACCCAGGCATCGATCATCCGCAGGAAGACGATCGATCCGAGCGCCGTCGAACGCCGCATGCCGAGGTTGACCCGGACCAGGTGCGCGGCGTAGAGGTCGCCGAGCTTGCCCGGGACCAGGTTGTCGACGGCGTTGTAGAAGAAGACGAAGAGCCCGAAGCGCTGCGAAGAGGCCTTGGGCTTGAGGTGTCGCAGGACGCGCTTCCAACGCCAGCCGCGGATCGGATAGGTCAGGTAGTGACAGGCCGCCCCGATCAGGATCAGGCCGAGGTCCGCGCCCCGGATCGCCTCGCCGACCTGGGGCCAGTCGACCTGACTGAACAACCAGCCCAGCAGACCGACGCCGAGGACGATGCCGATCCAGGTGCTGGGGCCCCAGAGGCGCAGACCGCCTCGCTCGCCCCTGGCGACGGTCGCGTCGTCCCTGGGACCCGGTCCCTGGGGCTCGGGATCGCCACCGCGCTCCGCCCCCCGCGAGGCCCTGGACTCAGGACTCGGCATGGGCCCCTCGCCCGCCGGCCGCGGGCACCTTGGAGCCGACCATGCTCGGCTGGGGCTGCCCGGCCGGGATGCGGTACGGATGCGCCCGCCGGTCCAGGCAGCGCTCGACGACCTTCTCGACCTCGTCGACGGCGATGCGCTTCATGCAGACGTTGTCGAGGCAGGTCGAGACGCGGTTGTTGTAGGCGTTGACGCAGGGACTGCAGGCCGTGCGCGCCCAGACCACGTTGGTGTGCGGCGAGAGCCCGCCGAAGAGCTCGGGCGTCTCCGGCCCGAAGAGGACGACCACGTCGATCGGGGTCAGCGTCGCGAAGTGCGCCGGCCCGCTGTCGTTGGTGACCAGGACGTCGGCGATCTCGTACAGGACCAGGAGCTGCCGCATCGTCGTGCGGCCGGCCAGGGACACGGCGCGTCCCCCGCTCTCGGCCGCGAGCCGGTCGACGAGACCTTGGACATGGGGCGCCTCCGACGGCGCCCCGGTGAAGCCGATGCCCAGCCCGGGATGCTTGGCCAGGAGCCGGCGGGCCAGCTCGAGGTATTTGTCCTGGTCCCACTTGCGCAGCGGCAGGAGGTCGGAGCAGTTGGCGTTGAGCAGGACCAGTCGCTCGGGTCCCCTTCCACCGAAGACCTCGGGGCCGAAGGCCTTGCGGACGATGCCCTCCACCTCCTGCTTCTCCGCGAGGCTGGCGTGCAGGCGCGCACGCTCGAGGTCCTCGAGCCGCGGAGGCGTCGGCTCGTACGCAGGGAAGCGCGCCGGCAGCTGCCCGAGCGCGTCCACCTGCATGCGGAACAGCTGGGCGGTGTGCACGTGCGGGTTGTAGAGCATCCGGTGCGTGAACAGGTTGCCGCGGTACGGCCCGTCCTTGGCGAAGGCGTGCAGGCCGCTGCGACGCGTCGCGCCGGTCAGGTACGAGAGGATCGCCGAGCTGCGGGCGAAGAACTCGAGGTCCACGACGGCATCCAGACGCATCCGACGCAGCCGCCAGACCATGGCCAGCGTGTTGCGCATCGTCGCCAGCAACGAGGGCGTCTCGATGGCGTGGACGTTCTCGGCCGGCAGCATGTCCATGGCGTCCAGGATCGGACGGTTCTGGGCAAAGAGCAGGAAGTGCACGTGCTCCCGGCCGTGCAGGTCGATGGCCCGCTGCAGGGCCGCGCTGGCGAGGACCGTGGAGCCCTGCTCGGCCAGCTTGACGAAGAGGATGCCTTCGCGATCCGGAGAGGGTCTCCGGGCATCCTCCCGGGCGACGAGGCCCCGGAGCTTTCGCCACAGGGTCAGGGCCGCACAGAGCGGCACACCGACCCAGGCGTCGACGCGGCGCATGGTCTGGACATCCATGGGGCGAGTCTAGGTTTTAAGAAGACGTGAAACCAACAGGACTTTGGAGGAATGGTCCCCCCCGACGAGGCTTGGACGAAGCCCGTACGGAACCTGGACGCAGGCCCCTGATGGGGCTCCGATAGGCTCCCGATCGGACGGCGCCCTCCCATGGCCGGGTACGCGAGAAGCGCGCCCGGATCCGCAACCCGGGGCCATGGGATCCCGATGCTGGAACGACCCCGACCATGGCTCCGAGACTCCGCGACCTGTTCCGGAGCGGCGAGATCCGCCTCTCCACCCTCCTCGTCCTGGCCCTCCTCGCGCGGCTGCCGGCCGTGTTCTGGAGCCGGGGGTACGAGTTCGTCGATCAGCAATTCCAGAACGTCGATCCGGCCTACCACCTCGGGCTCGGCGGAAGCTGGTGGCAGGCCTACGACTTCGTCGAGGGCTGCCGGAGCTGGGTCTATCCTGGGTTGCTGGCGGGGATCTTCCGCGGGCTCTCGGCGCTGGGGATCGACGACCCGGTCGAGTTGATGACCGCGACGAGGGGCCTGCACGCATTGCTCTCCCTGCTGCCGGTCGCCCTCTTGTGGATGCTCTGCGTGCGCTGGAAGCGCCTCGAGGGCTCGCGGCCGCTCCTGCTGTTCTTCGCGCTCAACGGGCTGACGCTGTACTGCGCGGTGCAGCCCAACACAATCGCGGCCTCGGCCAACCTCGTGCTCTCGGCGCTGTTCCTCGCGGGCGGCCCAGGGCGCTGGCATGCGCTGGGAGCCGGGCTGCTGGCTGGGCTGGCCTTCTGCTTCCGCTTCCAGGACGCGATCTTCGGGCTGACGATCTTCGGGGGCTTCCTGCTGGCGAGGCGTTGGGACCGGGCCCTGCTCGTGGCGGTCGGGGGCTGCCTGATGCTGGCCCTGCAGGGTTTCGTGGACCTGGCGACCTGGGGGCGCTTCCTGCACAGCCCGCTGATGTACCTGGATGTCAACCTGCTCGGGCGCGGCGAGGCCCTGCACCTGTTCACCAAGCCCTTCTGGTTCTTCCCGGCGATCGCGCTCGGGGTGCTGCTGCTCCTGCCGCCCTTCCTGCGCACAGGCCTCGGGGACCTGCGGCGCGGGGCGCGGATCTTCCCGCTGATGCTGGTCGCGGCCCTGGCCTTCCTCGCCCTGCACAGCCTGATCCCGCGCAAGGCCTTCCGCTTCGCGGTCGTGGCCTTCGAGATCCTGCTGCTCGTCCTGGCGGCCTCCCTGCTCCGACCCGATCCGGAGGAAACCTGGCCCAGGCGCTGGCATCGCCGGCTCTTCGTCGGCGTGCACCTGCTCTTCGGGCTCGTGGTCTCGTTCTGGTACTTCCATCGCGGCCCGGTCGAGGCGGCCCTGGACCTGTCCCGGCAGCCGGACTTCCAGGAGCGCATGCTGCTGGTCGACGGCAATGAGGTGGACATGGGCGGGCACCTCTACTTCTGGCGGGATCGCATGGAGGTCGAGCGGCGGCCCAGGGCCGGGATCGCCGACTGGTTCGCCGAGCGGCGACCGGCCTCGCCGACCTACCTGATGGTCGTCCGGCATCCCTTGGAGGGCCTGCCGAACATCCCGGGATGGACGCTCGAGCCCGTCGGCCAGCACAGGGACTGGCCGATCGACAAGAGCTCTCGGCGGCGCTTCCTCTACCGGGCCAGCCGCTGAAGAGCCCGTCGAAGCAGGGGACCGGAGCCTGGTCGGGCGCAGGACAAGCGCGGCCGCATTTTGCTCTGAGCAAGATGCGGCGCTTGTAGGATCGCCGGGCCGTGAACGAACGCATCCTCCAGTCCCGGCCCTACCCGACCGTGGCCCTCGACGAGCGCAAGACCGCCGTCCGGGCCAAGGGCATCCGGCTCTTCGACTTCGGCACCGGCGATCCCAACGAGCCGACGCCGGAGTTCATCCGCCAGGCCCTGATCGACAACGTCCCGACCAGCAGCTGCTACACGAGCGTGCACGGCTCGCCGGAGCTGCGGCAGGCCGCGGCCGGCTACCTCGGGCGGCGCTTCGGTCTGGACTGCGATCCCGAACGCGAGCTGATCGCCTGTGCAGGGGCCATGGAGGCCGTCTTCCATCTGCCGATGATCCTCGTCCACGAGGGCTCGCCGCGGCAGCGCGTCGTCTACGGCGAGCCGGCCTACCGCGTCTTCGAGCTCGGGGCCCTCTACGCCAGCGCCGAGCCGACGCCGATCACGCTGACCGACGAGCATCGCTACCTGCTGCGGCCCTCCGACCTCGGACCCGAGCGCCTGGCCGAGACCGCGATCGTCTACCTCAACTATCCGCACAACCCCAGCGGGCAGACCATGCCGGCCGAGCTCTACCGCGAATGGGTCGAGGCCCGGCAGGAGCATGGCTTCGTCCTGGTCTCGGACGAGTGCTACGTCGACGTCTACTTCCACGAAGCCGACCGCCCGCGCAGCCTGCTCGAGTTCGGGCAGGAGGGCTGCCTGTCGATCTTCTCCCTGTCCAAGCGCTCGGGGATGACCGGCTACTTCACCGGCTTCCTCGCCGGCGATCCCGAGCTCATCGCCCGCCTGCGCCACCACCGCGCCGGCATGGGCCTGCAGTCCCCGGTCTGGACCCAGGCCGCCGCCACCGCCGCCTGGACCGACCAGGCCCACGTCGACGAACGCCGCAGCGCCTTCGGCGCCAAGCGCCGCGTCCTCCTCGAGCTCCTCGCCTCCCGCGGCCTCGAGGTCTACCCCGGCACCGCCTCCCTCTTCCTCTGGGTCCGCGTCCCCGAGGGCCACAGCGATCTCTCCTACGCCGAGTCCCTCCTCGACCACGGCATCGTCGTCAGCCCCGGCTCCTTCTACGGCCCGGGCCAGGACCGCTACTTCCGCATGGCCCTGGTCCCGACCCTCGACGAGATCCACCAGCTCCCCTGGCCCCGCTAGCTCGGGGAGCGGTAGCCCTGGGGTCGGAGCCGGATTTCACCACTTTACGAGCCCTGGGGCCGGTGCCGGTGATCACCCCGTTGCGAGTCCTTGGATCGGAGCGGGCTGCTAAGCACCCATCCGGGGGACACCCGATCAACGACGTGCGCAATGTGTAGAAATTCTGCTCCGACCCCCTAGCCCTCAAACAAGCGCGCCCCGGTACTTCAACTCGATGGGTCTGCCCGTACACACCGCAGCTGTTCGGCCGGG
>WURV02149622.1:0-17623 GCA_011762755.2 Epimenia babai | reverse complement strand
CTAGACACTGAGAGGCAGACCTCAAGGAGCGACAGGGCACATAACCAGAAATCATGTCATTGATGTACGCAGGGCCACAGCAGTGCATAGCTTTGTGAACGAAAGTCAGCACCTTGTAAGTGATCCTTGTAAATGAACGAGCAGGACATAAAAAATTATTATCTAAATTTTTAATACAAGAAAAATGATTTGATTATGATAGGTATATAATGAACCTACATATAAATATATGAAATCATTCCAGATGCGTTTGATATGAAATCGTATTACGTGTCTACCTAGTAAGAATAAAAAAACTAAACCTTGACAAATGCCAAGCTTACAAGCGGGAATACGAATTTTCAGGTTGTAGTATTTCGTAGTAGAGTGTGGTAGACACCTGTTCCTCGCGCTGCACGGTTTATATTATTGTCTCGATTATAAAGGACTTTGCTCTGGAAACGAGGTAGAGTGAGAGTGCACAAGTGATTTCGTAACTGCGACCCGCGCAGCGTACGCAGCGACTGCTGCCTCAGACAGACTAGCGTCTGCAGATGGCAGCCATCTGTGGATCCATCACTTGATTAGAGAGGTCATACTGATCTACAGGTAGCACCTTATAATTAACAGGTAGAGTACGGCGGCGTGCGTACCTGTGCCATTTGTCTGAGTTTGCCCCGGCATATGTAGGCCATATAAACTACTAGGCCACCCAAGAGACGTAAAACAGGTCTGACACTCATGCATCGGGGTACCTATCCTGATAATTGTAAATAATTGATGATTCTCATTGCTGGGTAAATTATAAAATTATAAACAATTATTTTTAAATAAAATATTTTGAGAAATTTATTGCACTTTTGTGTTACTGAGATTCAACACAGTTGATATTTCTGTGTTTACTGTTTGCAATATAGGTCGGCCTCATTTGACAGCTTACCCAAAAAAAGTTTTCATATAATGTCGATTAATAATGGTCGATATCATAGGAAAAAATAACAAATGCCAAATGCCTAATGCCGTCTTAATGGTGTCAAATGATTTCCCACTGTGGAAGTGGTAGGGAAGCTGTCGACACAAGATGATTGACAGCCAAGACGATCAATCAAGCGGGAAGACTGGTTTCAATAATACGCGGTTCCCTGCATCGTATACTTAATATAATGAATACATGGCGACACGATAGTGCAAGTGTTTCAATCACCGATGAGAGTGAAAAATCTATAGTCTTGACTCTCGGGGCCCGTTAACCCGGTATTCCGGCAACACGGTCGGTTTGCTGGGCGCTAGTATCGCAGTCCGCAGTCAAATATTCCGCTATTCCGCGAGTGACTGTCCCCTGTTAGCTATCGATTGTTTACAGAGATAGCGATGGTAGATGGGCACGCACGAAGTTGTCCGAGTCTGAGGTAACGATTAACGAAGAGCCGACCAGACCGGATCATTCCTTATTGACCGAACTCGGTGCGATGCAAACAATGGCGTCGTCGAAGGTTCATATTCCACGGTCACGTACTCGCGATGTTATCATTAATTTCATCGCTAGGTGTCATCTCGTTGTCCCGCAACGATGAATTCGATTCAATATTTGCGTAATATATTCATTACTTCACAATCTAAAGGAAAATACAAGATGCTAATGTGTCTGTCTGCGAACAAGGTCAAGTCATGATACTCTCGCAACCAATCCTGAATTGAGTATTGATCAGAATTTCTCTCATAAGATGATAAGAACCGGGAGTATATGATCTGTAATAAACAGCAATGCTATGGCTAGGGTATGATATGACAATTTTAGTTACGTAAATATTCGAAAACAACAGCACATGGAAAAACCATGTTTAAAATGTTTCACAGGAGTATATAACTTTTTTATTCTGGCTCTGGAATAATGTGGGCATAAATAGTGCCTACAGACATCCTCTAATTCCATAGTCCCTCGGAGTGAGGGGGAGCAGGTAACAATAACTGACCCCAAAGACATGACTTCAGAACATCCCTATGCAACGGAATAATGAGTCTTAACTTCTCAAACAGGCAATATACCGTTACGTCCTTGACAAGCATTTTATATGTAGAGCTGGAGAGAAATGCGCGGAACAAAATTTTATATGTAGCATGTCGATTTTAACCCAGAAGTGTGAATATACAATAGGCATGATGCCTGCTCAAGACAACCTGGATCTGCTCCAATCGAACATCAGTTACTCGGTGCAGTAATACTATTAGGATAATTCTGGCACGCACGTACGGGCAGGTTCTTGCACGGAATGGTTATTAATCATAGAAAATGCACAATATAGATCGTGGATGAATAATATTTGGTGTGATCTACTGTTTATATTCTTGACTTATGTGCAATTATGTCGTAATCGCGTTACACCTGATGTAAGCGTTCGTGACTGTGGCAAGCGTATAGACGCATCCATCTCTGCCTACGCGCGTTTCGGCAACGTCGCGTCTAAACAGTTCGGCGACTCGCTGTATCCGCAGGCAGCCGATCGCGGGTCGTAGAGTAACAAACGTCAGACACCTAAGTGTTCTAATCGCTAGCCAATATCGAAGTTTAACACCGCGTCGGCAATAAGCGATCGAGGTGATGACAAACGCGAGTGTTTATAGACGAGATCAGACGAGGATAAGACGAACTGTTGGGGAGAATACGATGGAGTAGATACGTAGATTAGGAGGAAAGCATGACACTTAGCCCTGTTAGAAAACGGCAGTAATAAATGTCAGTATTTCTGTGAAAAGTTCTACATATTAGCGTGCAAGAAACGCAATAATTTCTAGTATTTATAATTGACAGCGATGATTACGATGCTGATGGCAACGATGATTACGATGCTGATGGCAACGATGATTACGATGCTGATGGCAACGATGATTACGATGCTGATGACAACGATGATTACGATGCTGATGACAACGATGATTACGATGCTGATGACAACGATGACTACAATGCTGATGACAACGATGATTACGATGCTGATGACAACGATGATTACGATGCTGATGACAACGATGATTATGATGCTGATGACAACGATGATTACGATGCTGATGACAATGATGATTACAATGCTGATGGCAATGATGATTATGATGCTGATGACAACGATGATTACGATGCTGATGACAATGATGATTATGATGCTGATGACAACGATGATTACGATGCTGATGACAATGATGATTATAATGCTGATGGCAATGATGATTATGATGCTGATGACAACGATGATTATGATGTTGATGACAACGATGATTATGATGCTGATGGCAACGATGATTACGATGCTGATGACGAAGATGACAGCGATGATGATAATGTTGATGATTCACAGTCGTATTCGTATTTGTGGATTGTGTTGGATGCAAAACAGTACGCAACAGATTGAGGGAGCAATGCGTGTACATTGCTGGCAATCTGGCTCTAGAGCTCTACGATAAATATAAAAAATATACGCATAATGACAAGTAATGTAGAAATAAATGTTCTCCATCTGCCATTTCTTTACCAAAAATGTTATGGAGTGCTATATAAAAATGTGGCAACACGGTTTTTTCGAGAATCGAATCAAGAGTGTGAATAGTACTGCTTCATATAACATTTTTCTCTCAAATCGCCTTCACCGTGTCTTAGAAGGGCATTCCTGTCCAATATAATTTTAATATGGTACTACAGAATGCACCTGAAATATCTCAGATTTTTATTTATAAACACAGTAGCGATATACAGTCAAACCTCTATTAAGCGGCCACTCACGGAAATCACGGAAAAGTGGCTATTAAGACAGGTGGCCGTTCAATCCAGGTTTGACATTTTGACTAGTGTACAAGTCGGGAGGAATTTGAAGTGACCGTTACGACAGGTGCCCGCTTAATACAGGTGGCCGTTCGGGCAGGTTTGACTGTATTCAATGAATCTTCGTCCGAATGATGCAAGATGGATTTCTATGCCACAGATTGCGGGGAGGGGGTTAGGGTGGGGGTTCTAATAACACCCCATTGTATTAAATATCAGGAAGTGTACATTTTATGACAGGAAATTAACTCAGCAGATAACCATAATGGTGAATCGAAACACTAGGGTCTCTGACAGATAGGACAATAGACGCCGTTCTATTATCAGGTTCAATGCAATAATTGTCAGCACTCCCTGGCCTGATTTTGGCAAGGCCTGAGACACCAAGAGAGTGGACGAAATCACAATCGCCGAACAGCATCATTGTAGATAATTGTATCACATATTGAATGATCAATAGAAAAAATACTGCCCGCCAGTCAAATACAGCTATTTCTTCGGGAAGTAATTACATAGTTTTGTAACAGTTCACCCGAGACTCATGACAACATTTGCTAGGTTAAAATTTAAAATGAAACATTGTGTAATAGATTATAAGTTAACCCTTACCACACTGGCATCTGTATATCACATTACTATAGCAATACAATTTTGTGAAAACAGGGTACTAAGGGTTAAGGTACTCTTACCATCCATATTAGAATAATACCAATAATGAGAAGAGTTTAAAATAGCCGAAATATCTGAAGAGAAGTCCTGCCATGAGTGTGTAATGGATTGCGATCTCTGGTTATTTTCCTCAATGTGACCAATGGCTCAGTGTTTCACCGTACCTGTCTTAACCATATAGCTATTATTAGGGAGGGAAGGAGTGAAAATTATGTTCAACCAGATCTCAAAGGTGGACAATTTACATAAAATGGAGATTACGGTTTAGTGCAGTAGAGAAATTACCACTACGATGCAGAGGTTGTAATCAAATGCGATAAATTACAGGCGAGGCTGCAGGTAAACTATCACTGCATGAATCAGCAGAAAGAAGTACAATAATTAATGATATCTGTATCCAACAAGAATGTTGCAGCAGCCGTAGAGATCTACAGAAGCGTATTTGGTTACGGGTTGATGATGCTGGGTGCCGAGATGTCCCTATGATAGGACCATGCAGAAACCACCCCATCAATAGCGAATAATATACTCTTAAGAAATTATCTCCGCAGACACCAGTTAAAAGGGAAAACGTGTCTGCGCAGGTGTGATTAATATATGGAAATATGTAGATGACAGACTGATTAGTACTATCCGGGAACGACTTTGAGTAAAAATATCTATCCAGTCACCTACTGGAACAACCGCGAGACTGTGGTGAGACAAACAGCCTTTCTGCGGCGTAAATATCGTGGAATTTAGATGAATACCTGTGGTCAAATAATCATCGCAATCAATATACTGCTGACTTAATGATGTAGTAAAATGGCACTTAAAATAGATTAAAGGTATTTATTTCAATAGACTTGTTGATAAACTGCAGTTTTGTGGTCAAAATGAGCCTTATCTCCGATCTTCATGTTTATTTACTGCGTTTCTAGCAAATAAAACCCCCCACACAAGAATGAATGAGTATCTGTTGATTAATGGCAGGAATTTTTTATGTAGGTCACAGTTATGGGTGGTTCTGCTCAGCGGAGTGGTGATCAAATATTTTGATGTTGGATTAATAGTAATCTCTTGAATGTGGCACTAGTATTTTGAGTGGGAAAAGAACAGAAAAAAAAAGTTTTTCTATTTATTTCCAACTATTTGTGATCCATTACAGTTACATCTCATTAATGAATTTATTCTGTTATTGTTTTAAAATTGCTCATAATTATCTTAAATGAAAATGGTACATTAGAAATCATAGATATAAAAAATTTAGACAAAAATGACAAATCAAAAAGCATTACGAATATTAAATATGAATCATATTAGGTTGGGCTAATGAGGTAGGGCACTAACCAAGGTGTTCAGAAATTCACAATTCAGGATGAATAATGACATCTGGAAGATAAATATATTGACAGTTAAAATGTTAAAAATTACGAATATTAAATATGAATCATATTAGGTTGGGCTAATAAGGTAGGGCACTAATCATGGTGTTCAGAAATTCACAAAGGATGAATGATGACATCTGGAAGATATTGACAGTTAAAATGTGAGATTAAGGCAGATGAATATGCTGTGTTGGATATTCGGTGCAAAATTTACAGTAATCATTAAAAATACCGGAATAAATGCGGGATTATTGCGCACACACGTCGGAAGTTGACTCGGTGCGCACTGGTTTGTAATACCTACTACATTGCCAAAAAATAGCTTCTTGCCTCGTTCAATACTAACTTTCCCAGAAGAAAAGCAACGGCAGATTTTTTCAATCGCTGCCGTCGAGGATTCTCGAAAAAATAACGGTACTCAGGTCAAGTAGTAAAAGTACAGTTTTTATCTCCGTTAATTTCTATTAATTACTCGACGACGTAATGATACATTGAATCAGTCACCTGAACCGTTGCCGACCGACGATTGCAAAGACAAATAAACGAGAAAGTGCATGAATAAATACTACCGGGTTGATTTAGTGCATGCAGTGTCGATAATGGCGGAGAGCAGCATGCTCATCAAATCACTCCAGATCTATCAAACGTCTATCATTGTGGATCGCAGGTGCTATTATATTGTGCATCGTGTGTTTATATCTCACCTACCCTTTTATCGCCCCGTAACTCTATATGTCAACTAATTATGAACATCATCGGCATAAATTTGGTATATTTTGATTCCACTGCACTCCCTGCAGTATTAAACAAACATGCTAGGAATTATGGGATACCCGTTTATTGCTGCGGTTAGGTTATCGGAATGCAGCCGCCTACTCTAAAAGATTTTACATATGGGATAGCCATCAACCTTGTATGGAGGAATGCTGATGGCCTGCAGTGACCTCCGAGAAATGATCAATAGATCTTGGAAGCAGTGACAGTTTAGATTCTCCAGTTCGTGGTGATGAAGGCGTAAGTTTTATAAACTGCTCCAGTGTAAGTCCGACACTGCCCAAACTGAGAGTCATATTACCTACCCTTGACAGATCTCTTCCTGCAGATTCAGAATAGGGAAGCTCATTGAAGAATTTAATAGGTTAGTCTACGTTGTGCCAGCCTATAAATAAGAAAATTAAATGCTCGAATAATAGGCAATACTTTACCAAGTTATCCCATGTGCTCTGGTCAACTCTGCCATAAGGGCATACCAGTAAAAGTAGATTTGTGACAGTAAGGGCGAGGTATACCTACTATCCACACAAATTGTTCTAGATATCCTATAGGGGGCTACGCATTGCATGTGTAAGCTTCGAAAGGCAGTATATAAAATGTGTAATTATTTAATCACACTGAAATCCCGATACATAGTAATCCTAATTAACTGTGGCTCGAATATCACTGTGATCTAAATATCACTGTGGCTTGAATATCACTGTGGCTTGAATATCACTGTGGCTTGAATATCACTGTGGCCTGAATATCAATGTAGCACAAACAGAAGTAATGAAAATAAAGAAAAAAGGGGAAAAGGCGAAGTTTTGATACTACTTTATAATGAAATGTCAGTCGCCCATACAACATTACCCTGTTACATACCTAAGCATAAAAATCTTGCGCATTTCCTATCGTGGAAGGCGCGGGAAAAAATCCCTGGTTTGTGCCGGTTCGAACTCGTCACCTCTCGTATGAAAGGCAACGCTTCTAACCACTGCACCACTAGCGCCAAAGAGGTCTATTATGTGGTGTTTCTGATAAAACATATGATAAATCTATTACTAAGAAAAGCCATTTACTAAGAAAAACCAGCGTCTCGGGCTGAGGTTATTTAGTAGGCTCCCATGGGCTGACACCGCTAATTATGCAATCTAGCCGAATTTATCAAGACAAATCAACAAACTTCTCGAGAACACTAAAAATATCATCTAAATATACCCAGTGAGTGCCTTGGCGTACAGTACCACGGATGATAAATCGATGGCATTTACTGTGAACTACCCGGGAGTGCGCCCTCGTTACTAACTTCCGTAAAATCCCGAAGAATCATTCGTGAATATCTCAAATTATTGCATCTCTATGTTTTTTTTCGTATGATTTTTGTCACAGAATTGAGGGTGTCTAGTGTCTTGTGATCGCGGAGTGCGTATACACCGTGATAGTTTTCGTCGCGATTTCTTGCGACGGTCAGGAAATAGCCAATAGTCGCAAGATTGGGCCAACTAAACGACGTTGCGATGAGCATGATTTCTGGGTGGATGTTCCACCAATGAGGTACTAGCATCAACATGCGACTGCTATGTGATAATTACTGCGTACGATTCAAAAGGCACGCCACCTGCAACCTTTATTAGATTTCATGGAAAACAGCATTCTGAAAACAATAGATATGAATGATAGGCGTAATAAATAGCGTAATAATTAGAACGGAATGAGTGATATATTATAAAAATAATCTTTCTGCGTAATGGTGGACTACGATCGGTTCATTAATATACATTGACTGTGGAAAGTTCGTGCTCCGATGGCTCCCAGATGGTTCGCTTTAATAATTTATAGTGACAGCCAGGTCATGTGCACTAAGATCAACCAGATTCGCTCAAGCGAATCAACAGCCATTACCGAAACATCGTATCGACAAAGTGAAAACCCGCTCGGAAAACGGAGAGTTGGAGAAATGCAACGGGCGCAATACTGGCCAGAAAAGGACATTGAACCGAGGTCATCTCTCTTTCAAATCCAGTGACCCATCTGCTACAAACCACCTACTATGAGTGAAACTTCAAAAAAATTGACCTTATCTCGCGAAGTGCATGAAAGCAACTATATTTTTATCCAGCACGCTGTTCCCGCAACAGTCAAAACCCCAAAAGTAGCGCCAATGATTCTATCTATAATTCACGTGATGGCCTATCAGCAGAGTGAAATCTGAGAAGGCAGTCATTTTGTTAACCAATGAAAAATCGCTTGAGCTCTATAAACTGCAAAATGACTAATATCTAATCGACTTTTGCAGAAAACTAGAGCATCGTATGATACCGTCTTCCATTCACAATCGCAAAAGAAATATATTTGGTCATGTGAGATTTGGCACACCCGGAACTATAATTAAGCGTGCATGCAGCAGAATTTAATTAGAGATTATGCGAGACGTTGTTCAGACATAAATACGTTTCCAATACCCAAACACAAACATAATTTCTCGTAATGTAAGTAAGCACATCGTCTCCTCCCCAGGCCAAATATTGACATTCATAACCAAACTAGCCATTTCCTAGAATTGCTGCACAGATCAATAGTACACAGCGTTATACAGGCCGTTTCTACCCTAACGTTATTTAGACATCGTCCGGTCTTATGCCATTTTGATGTGTATGAAAGCATTACGGCATACACTGTCCAACGTGAAAGAGCAAATCTAAAATTGTCATATCTTAACACCAACCGAGCTGTTCAGTAAGTAGCCAATGATTCTATTATTTTCACAATGGAGTTATACTGTCCTGTACTTAATCTACTGCTATTACTGTTTTCAGTCTATGGAACTGTTATGCTATCCTGTACCTAGTCGACTGCTTTACTGTTTTCAGTCAATGGAACTGTTATGCAGTTCTGTACTTTATCGACTGCTATGACTGTTTCAGTCTATGGAACTGTTATGCTATCCTGTACCTAGTCGACTGCTTTACTGTTTTCAGTCTATGGAACTGTTATGCTATCCTGTACCTAGTCGACTGCTTTACTGTTATCAGTCAATGCAACTGTTATGCTGTTCTGAACTCTACCGCTCTAACTGTTTTTATTATTAATAGAGCGGTTATGCTGTTCACAACTCAAATCTTATACGATTAGCTATTTTGCGGTCAATGGAGCTATTTTGCGGTCAATGGAGCTATTTCGCTTGGCCGATGATAAATCGTTAAAAAAACAATTTGGATATTTTGCACAAAAAGCTTAAGGTAGGAATCTCACTTTCGCATCGTGGTTATCTACCTACAATCTAAATTATTTCATAGCCATACACCTTTTAACCCTTATCCTACTCAATTGTCTTTATAGGAAAATGCCCGCAGCAAAAGTCATAAGCCGTCTGTGACAAACATCTCATCCCCTTTTTGGTTATCGGCTTCAAAATTACGTCGTTGTTATAGGAAGGAAACTAACCAACTGAACTATTCACGTCATTCACCCGAATCATTGTTGCGACCTTGTCAATCAATATTGGCGGTACTCATGCAAGGGGTCAATCGGCATTGTCAGTACGAAGATGGATTGCATGCGATAATTCGATAGTGTATAGGGTACAGAGGTAACTGCAGCCCACAGGCCGAAAACAGCGCGTTTCGTTTAAAACTGCAACTGTTGACCGAATTTATCAAATTACCGTTAAAGATCAGCTTATAAAAACCCAAGTAGACCCATATTTAGCCATGTTATAAAGGGTAATGGCGAGGTTTTGGTGCTACTTTATAATTAAATGTCATTCGCACGTACAACATTACTCTGTTACATCCCTGAGATATTTTTATAATAAACCATTTCACGACGAATCTTTCTCGATATTCAAACACGAAAATCCTGCTCATTTCCCATCGTTGAAGGCGCGGGAAAAAAATCCCCGGTTTGTGCCGACTCGAACTTGCAACCTCTCGCATGAAAAGCAACGCTTCTAACCACTGTACCACTGGCGCCAACATTACAATTATCAAAACAATCCAGAATAAAGCAACTGTCATTGCTTAATGCCACCTTTTCCATTCATGCTCATGAGAATGTTCAACTTACAATTCTTCAATATGGCCCATGATTCTAAAATCCTTTTTGTGTTTGTGTACCTATTAGGTAAGGTATTTAATAGGTTTTGCAAACTATCATCTATGCAAGCAGTCATAAAATCATATAATTTTCGTCTGGCTTGTCACGAATATGTACGTGTGTATACAAATGTATTTTGCAGACATTTATTATTGTTTATGGTGTCTATATATATTCAATTTAGCGACACTTAACGCTATGTTGTTATATCTAATCTGCGCAGTAGAAATGTATACATTATAGAGGTCCCTTTTGGCACAAATAAATCCAAGAGTTATTATGACTACAGTAAGGATAATACAGACTGGTTATGCTGGCGCTATTTTGAGCCTTTTAACCAAAACGAAAAAAATCAATATCTCATCGAAAAAAACTGGTAAACTAATACGCTTCCAGTCATCTCATAAACATATGATATATAATCAATCAAAAAAAACAAGGAATATACACGGTAACCTTCTCCTGTAACCGTATCAGGCAGTAAATGCCAATAGCATCTCATGATAACTGAATGATTGCAATTATACTTATTACGGTCGGTGGAGCGAGGCTTCGAGTTTGAGATGTCTCGTTAATAAAGATTGTCGAGCTAAGGGGAAAGATTTACTACTAATTACTGCCAAGATTAGCCGAGAAATCAATTGACGAGATACTCAATAAGGTAGTTGTAGCCTAGAGGACATCTTGGCTCTGGTATCCTGAGTCGAGAACGCTCGAATATCGCAGGACTCATCCTGATTGGCTGCAATGAGCCACACTCGTGACAACTGATAAAGCATGAAAGGAAGAATATGGATATTTATCGATGTATCGCCTATTGATTCAATATGTAGGAATGGACGGTTGACAATATTGATGATAACGATGCTGCAAGGGTGTACCTGTATAACAAAGTGATGAAATTGACTCGTCAAGACCAATATTGGTCAAAGCTAGTCTCTGGTTAACGCGACAAATGAATTAGCCTCAGCGATTATGTTGAGAAAAACAAGATAGTGTGGACCACCGATATGGTCAGATAAATGACCTTCGTCCATTCATCCCACTGGTTGTACCCTAACAGAGAGAGGCTTCTTACATCACACATTCTGTTAAGGTTGCGATAGTTGATGGCTATTTACCATACAGTGGTGACGAGATAGGGCAGAGATGAGCGCCAAAAACATCATCTAGAGAGTGTCCGAAACACGGCAAGGTGTGAGGATTTCACATGACCATAATAAAGGTAAAAGAAGAAGGCGAGGTTTTGGTGCTACTTTATAATTACATGTCAGTCGCACGTACAACATTGCCCTGTTACATCCCTGAGATATTTTATAATAACCCATTCAATCTTGCTCATTTCCTATTGTAAGGACAACTAAGACACTCATGGGCAGACGAAGTATAAGATGGTTTCCGCACTAAAAACAACAACGATTTAATTCCAACTTAATTAATCACTGCGGTACCTTCCCCTATGACTGCACAAATACTAGTTAAATACTATAAAAAATTTTAAATACCAATATGATAAAGAATATGGCTAGTGGAACATCATTAAAGATTATTAACACCAAACAAAGGAGGTTGTCAACGTCTTGTTTGGCAACCACGGAGGTAATCTGCATTTATTTAGTGTGATGTCTGGATTCGTTTCTACCCTCAGCGTTTGTATTCGAGCTGCGTTCTCATGCCTCGATGTGCGTGAACTGAATAACATCGATAAAGATAATGGGATATTGCTATGATTACACGACTATAAAACGAACGAATACTGTCGGCTGTCGAGGATGAAGGAATAAGAGAGAGAGATGAAGTTAATGATGACAATGACGATGTCGATAAATATGACAACGTGGTATTATCTAATGATTAATGATGCTACTGGCAGCTATAAAAAGACAGGAAAATGGCCATGAACTCAGATTTCCTTTCCAATACAATAATCGCTAGTGATAATTCATGTTATAGAAAACATGTTAGTTTCAAGCAAGTATAGTACTGGGATATGAGCGGTACGGTATGATAATTTGAATGGGTGACTACAATTGATCAAACTGAGTATTCATTTTCTAAAGTAATGCGCAGTGAAGAACATTTCCCACCGGTGAACTGTAACAAATTCAGGCGCAGTGAACTAACCAGTGTGATCCGCCTGCCAAAAGCTTGCAATGACACTCAGGGACCTGTGGGGAAAACAGATACTCGGGGCATAAGAGACGCTTTTGAATATTCAGATCCAACCGCCCTGTCCAAATTTCTCTTTTGAGGCATTCTGGAGACGTATTCGGAAGGGAAGGGCACATGTTACTGTTTCGTTGGGAGAAAAATAAGTGGAAACACCTGGTGGTGACATGATGCTAAACCTTGCACACCCTAATTCTATCGTCCACCAAACAACCAATAAAGGTGAAGGTAACCAAACAACCGATAAAGGTGAAGGTAAAGTACAACATTTATAGACCCTAAGTATCAGGTGATAGACTCTCAGTTACAGTTTACAATGAGATATTTTAGGCAGCTATTCAACGTATAAGCAATACCTTCGACACTCGAATATCACCCTGTCACTGATAATATCAAGCATCTATCCATATTGGAGACAGCTTTACTCCAGCAATCGGGGATAAATTACTTGCTGAGGATCGTCGCAGAAACGCTGACCTGTGGGCAGTTTAGAAACTGCAACCTTTCGGTTACAAGTCCAGTGCTCCTACCACTCTAACCCCACCAACTAACTGCTTCCCCTATCGATGAGATATATTTCTGAAGTTCTATTTTGTATCTTTATTGTTGATTTGAAATATAGTTTTAGTATAGTATTTTATCAGTATAAATTGACATGTGATAATTAAATCGCTATAATGCCATCGAACTAATCTCGGTATTAGATCCATCAATAAAATTTCTAAACCACTCTGGAGAACTATTTCAACTATTCGATCTTTTCATTAAATCCAATCTTTTTACTGCTTTCTTACTCCAGATGATGGCTTCATTTGCGCTGACTGATATTACTAGGAGCTTCTCCTCCAAAGTATCTTGGAGTTACAATGAAGAGTGTGAATATCGGGTGGTTCGCATTAATTCACTGCACCCAAATTCATAATGAACCAATACTGATTCATTATATAAATTACTGCGGTGGCTACAATGCAGCTAAAGCAAATTATGAACAATAAATTACAGTAAATCAAGTGACACCATATTTATGTAAACCTCCACTGAATAATATAAATGTTCGCATTATAATTATAAAATTAAAGTAATGAACCCATAAATGAATAAATAGAAAGCACCTAATAAGTTGGGTTTCCTAAAAAGATAGCAATATGAGATCTGTCATTTACCATAATCACAATTCTTTAAATAAGATAGTATTTATTTAAGTGTTAATTACATAGTTATGACTATATCACGTCTTAAGTAAGATAATATAAGAGTTTATCAATTAGTTACAGTCATATCATGGCTCTTTAATAAGATAACAATGCCACTTTATGACTTAATTACAATTATCATCTCTCGAAAAATCAATCATTAGTATTTTAGCAATTAAAACCCACCCATGGGTACTGTGGCACGCCAGTACTTTTTGGTCATTAGCTTACAGTATAGAGAGAAAGCGCCCCTCCATCTTATTCTCTCACGTTGTATTATGCCCAATAGCTTCCACTATTGATATTCATAAGTGGCAATGTATACAAAAGTCTAGAAAGTTCCATGACGCAGTCTGATCCCGATTAGGATTAGGGTTAGAGTTAGCAACAGCGTTGACATATCTGCTCTCTCATGTCTTCGGGTGTCATGGCGGAACGTCTGCCTGAGGACCACACTAGTTCACTGCGGCTATATTTAAAATGGATTGATTTGTAGTTATTAAGACAACAGTGTATTGGAGTATATGACCGTTAGTATTTCACAAGTCTCTAGAGTGTGCGTGGTGTTGTAAGAATGACTACGTAATATATTATTCATGTCAAAATTTCACTTTAAGCTAGAAATTGCAACTGGGTTTGACACTCTATGCCGGGACTGATCTATTGAACTAGGCGTGATTCATAGCAGCATCTGTAACAAGCAACAATAAACATTGTCGGATGCGAAATTTTGCCGGTGGCAACTTTTTTTTTGCGAAAATTGCCACATTGTACAATTACATATTCATTATGTTTCTTTTTGTTGATGCTAATTTTGTATAATCTCTATTTTTTCCCTATAAAAACTATTCTATGTTCTTTAGTATGTTAAAATAGATATTATTATTTTTTATTGCAGTTATTATAATGCAGTTAATTCCAAGCTATCATGTTTCATTAACTCCTGGTAAAAATATCCAAAATACCAATGGATGTGGGAAAATAGACACCGGTGAAAATCACACCTCTAGTATTCGAAGATGCTTACAGTAGTTGGCAATGGATCAGAAATAGACGCGTGATTAACACAACACGGTTATTGTTGTTTTATAGTCTTGTACAGCCAATTACGAAGAAATAAAGTACCCCTCCGATTGAGAGCCAAGCTTCCCTGAAGTGGCTTTCGCTGATCTTGGCAGAAGATGGAATAACCTGATATATATATCTAAAAACATATCGCATCAAATACCCAAATAATGACGTAATTAATTAAGTATAAGTAATATATAATTAAATTATTTAATGAAGCTAATTCAGTGATCACCATCGACATCTGTTTTTATACGGCAGCACAATCAACTAATCTGGATAATATCGATGATAGAGAATGCCGTTTCATATAACAAAATGTCAAGGACACCCGAGGATGTTCACCTGAATATAAATAAAAAAAATTTCTAGCTTATTACTGTAGCACATATTTCAATTTGTATTTTATAAAATTTAGTATGTCCAACTAACTAGTTATTCCTGGCCTTTTACGATGGCAGTACATGTGGTCAACAGGACAAATGGATTATTGTCAGTTGTAAAGAGTGGGGAAAACCGTAGTGAAAAATCTGTCTGTACAGACAGCTGACCTTTGTGCATCAGAGAACATCTGAAACATAGCCATATCAGATGGAAGAAGCCCTTACATAGTCACACTGCAAGAGCGATAGAGACCAACCAGAGAACATCTGAAACATAGCCACATCAGATGGAAGAAGCCCTTACATAGTCACACTGCAAGAGTGGTAGAGACCAATCCAGAGAACATCTGAAACACAGCCACATCAAATGGAAGAAGCCCTTACATAGTCACACTGCAAGAGCGAAAGAGACCATCCAGAGAACATCTGAAACACAGCCACATCAGAAGGAAGAAGCCCTTACATAGTCACACTGCTAGAGCGATAGAGACCAATCCAGAGAACATCTGAAACATAGCCACATCAGAAGGAAGAAGCCCTTAGATAGTCACACTGCAAGAGTGGTAGAGACCAATCCAGAGAACATCTGAAACACAGCCATATCAGACGGAATACATGTATCACAATTTTAGCTTGTAATACGCTACTATGTGATACAAAATCACTTTGTGGCAAGCATTCAGTCTGCGATATACAATTAGCTTATGATACAGCAGCAAATGATATACCATAATTATGTGACATCCATCATGTGATATAAGCCCCCTACACACCTGAAGTTGACACACCCGTGAGAGATGCATGGAGCAATTTTCATTACAGCTTGATCTGCGAAGTAAAACTGTACATCTCTAACAACCGGCAAAGAGGAAAAATATCTGTATAGGGCTCAAGCCTGGTCCTACATTTTTTATCAAAAAGTGCAGCACGTGGCCCAATGGCTGACGTATGTACTATGAGGTACAGTTAATACTTAACTCCCTTAAAATCACCGTTTCATGATATACTAATTGCATGTCTGAGGAAGCTTATATTCACATATGTATACAATAATTATTTATGAATATATAGTAAGTATATAATCACTACAATTCCCGTCATTAATGTGAGTTCTTGCTCCAATATTTAGGTTATTTGGCTCTCTTTACGGAATAATAGCCAGTGAACTGTTATACAGTTGATATATCCAAACATAGAAAAATTTTCGAAGACGTATCATTTTATAGTTGTACACATGAGACCAAAATAGGCGTCTGCAGGCAGTTATTATAGCAAAAATGCATTTAAATAGTTTTTTAAATATTTTTTTCGTGTCTGGTAAGTACCTATGCAATATTGTTGTTATAAGAAGTTAAGACACCATCACGAGGAGACATGGGAATGGCAAAAATCGCTCGAAAATAGTGTCCAGGCAATGTTGAAGAATCCTACTGATGAGACTATTCCGTTAAAACGTGTATTTACGACCGCATCATGCGACTGGAATTATAATTAACGTCGACGTGGATCGATACGTGGTGTTACGAGAAATACACGGCGGCTCTTGTAGACTTGTATAAAATTCTTTATAAAAAATATACTGTTCATCATCAGCCTCGCGTTGTCGAGACAGTCTCCGCGGGAAAGCTCGGAAATTATCAATAGCTTTTTCAAAGGGTGTAATTGCGTAAGAGAGAAAAAATTCAGATAATGTAAAAATTATCCATTTATATATATATATTTATATATACGCAGGTATATATACCTGGATGATGGAAACTGTGCAAAGGGTTTTTCCATGATATTGAATTTTCAGATGGTTGCCATTGATCCGATGAGTAATATAAGGAGTATTTAGGGAGTATATAGGCAGTATTTAGTAAAAATTACTAGAGGGGGAGTTAAATCATTATAATTCATTCCAGATAACCATGGATCGATTTATCATCTTCCCAGTATAAAGCTGCGGGAATTTTGAGCAAAAGTACTGTAAACTCTGTCTAAAAAGGGGGAAAAAATGTTATCTTATGTGTCGCATATGTCAAAACTGGACTTTCAGCTAATAGTCCATAATGCAAACCGAACAATGGCATATTATAAATTCTTATGTATATTTTATAAAACATATATATATATATATAGCTATATAATATA
>WURV02149611.1:0-17624 GCA_011762755.2 Epimenia babai | reverse complement strand
AGGGTGGGATTTGTGACGTATGCCAGAGATCTGCACTTCTACAACATCAAGGTATACCTTACCTGTCCGTATCAATTGTTTGTCATCACTCTCTCCTGCGCTCAAGTTTATTTGTCCGGTAGCTGCATGAGAAAATGTGACTATTGCATCTTTCATGAATGTTTCAGGCGCAAGAAATTAATTTACTGTCAACATTCTAGAAACGTGAATGCTTTAAACTCATTGTCTTTTTCCATTTTACAGTTTTTTATCATTGTAATGTTATTCTGTATATAGAAGAATTTTTACCATATGTTAATACATTGATAAGATTTTTGGGAAACATGTTTAACGACTAGACATATTATCGTATCGACTGATGTCACACCTACTCCCCTTCGACAGGGCAGTCTAGCTCAGCCACAGATGTTGGTTGTGTCTGACTTAGAAGACGTCTTCGTGCCTCTCCTCGATGGCTTCCTGGTGAAGATATCCGAATCTGAGTCGGTCATAGACAGGTGCTTAAGTCCATATATCTCCGATATACGTACCGTAGCTAGAAAATCATCAGCAAGCAAAAGTACGTGATTTTTAAAATAATTTTTAGGAACACAGTGTATATCAATTCATAAAAAAGAAATATGGAACATCCAAAATTTACGTAGTCGATTGTGATGCCATCTAATAAGGCTTGTGGATTATAAATTTCGTTAAGCTGCTTTCTGTTATCCAGCATTGTGTATTGGGGTATGTGACCTGTGGTTTTATGGCATGCTCTCCTGACACATTTGTATTACATGGTTTCTTGACACGGTTCCATGACATGACTTTGTGGCCCAGTTTTCTAAAACAGTTGTATTACATGGTACCTTGACACAGTTTCATGACACAACTTTGTCGACTTTGTCGCCCAGTTTCCTGACACAGTTGTATGACATGGTTCCTTGACACAGTTTCATGACACGACTTCGTGGCCCAGTATCCCAACACAGTTGTATGATATGGTTTCTTGACACAGTTTCATGACACGACTTTGTGGCCCAGTTTCCCAACACAGTTGTATGATATGGTTTCATGACACGGTTTCATGACACGGTTTCTTGACACAGTTTCATGACACGGTTTCTTGACACGGTTTCATGACACGACTTTGTGGCCCAGTTTCCTGACACACTGGTCAGACATGACTCTCTGACACAGTCCTACGACTTCGGTTCGCAGCTTGCTGGAACAGATACCGGACATGTTCGCGCAGTCTCACGAGACCGACACCGTGCTAGGCCCAGTCATCCAGGCCGGACTCGACGCCCTCAAGTCGGCCAGCTGTAGCGGGAAGCTGTTCGTGTTCCACACGTCGCTACCGATCGCGGAAGCGCCCGGATCGCTGAAGAACCGCGATGACAACAAGCTACTCGGCACCGACAAGGAGAAGGTTTGTGTCACAGGAGAAATATATCAGTGTTGCTAGAGCAGCGACCTTTGGACTCTAGGGTGGAGAGTTTATAAGTCAGACTGAAATCTCTGGTTGTGGTACGTATACTGCATGCACTGGTAGCCATAGCTGTTACTTAGTAGCGTGATATTTATTTGTAGGTCGCTTACGGGAGCTACATGGGGGTATATGTACGGGGAAACTAGAAGTTTAAGGGACTCGCTGATACCATTCATTTGGCAAGCTGCGTAAGCGTCTTCATCTGTGGTACATTACACTTTGCTGTTTCTCACACCACCGATAATTCCTGGTGTTTGCAATTTGTGAAGTGTCTCTAATAGCCATGCGTTGAAAGGTCGCTATAAATCAATAACTTCCATTCATTTAGTTGCACCATGTTACCAATTCGGGCGTATCAATAAGGTATCGCGTTGATTCAGCATCATAGGACATATGGCTAACGCCGTTAACTCCGCCCTGACGTTTGACAGACGATCCTGACCGCCCAAACTAAGTTCTACACCCAGCTCGGCGAGGAGTGCGTGGGCGCCGGGTGTAGCGTAGACCTGTTCCTTTTCCCCAATGCCTACATCGACGTTGCCTCAATCGCCGAAGTGTGTCGCCTCACATCCGGCAACCTGTACAAATACAGTTTCTTTCAGGTGATCTCGCTCGCTCCCAATTGATATATTATAAGAAATATCCTAGATATTTATTTTATTTATTTATTTATTTTTCCAACACCATGAAACGTGATGTGATTTTACAACTATACATGTTAACATGTTATACGGGAGATAATGGACACGAATAGATACGGATGCATCTATGAAATAGATGATACATGTCACGAGTCGGCGTTATTACTGCTCATTTATATTCGGATGGAATTGTCTTGCAAGGAAGCGCCAGAAGTTTAACATATATTTAAGGCACTCCCTGCTATAAATGAGAGGGATTCTGGAGAGAAATAATAGAGTATCAAGTTAACCGATTTGCATCATTGCATCCTACACACTTTAAAATTTATAATTTTTTAATATATTAAATATATATTGTGCGTGTTATGATACATATACATCATTTTGGAATTTTTTGGGGTACTTTTTAGCTACGGGCCAAATTAAAGTAACAACTAAGAAATTAGTCATATACGCCCAAATCAGTCCGTATAAAAAGTTTATTTCAGTGATTTTGTGCTAACTTTTGTTACAATCAGTATTTATTCTAGCGTGGAATATCGGCTGAGGTGAAATATCGGCTAACTTAGTTCCTCTAGTCTCTCATAAGATGATTTTCACGTTTATGTCACGAGAAATTTGCCGGATTTGATTGTCGTGCCTGAAATAATAAAGCAATAGGTAGATAATTCACTGGAGACGGGGCATTTTTGTTAGAATTGGTTACTACATTAACGAGGATAGTCTAATATCTGGTGTGGACGACAGTCTACTAATGAGGGATACACTTAGTTATGTTGTTAACAATTATTCGGTTAGAGAGTTGCATCACCAGTCAGCGTCGTTTGTTAAGATGGCGAATACTCTGTTGATAGGCTGATCTGGAGGGCGAGAGGTTCTTGGATGACCTGAAGTTCTGCCTACAGAAATCAACGGCGTTTGATGCCATTCTACGCGTCAGGACCAGCACTGGTTCGTGATACCTTAATGCACACGCATTCTACGATTGAAATAAACATTCAGTGGAATCGAATATATGTCATTTGGGTGGATTTGTGTCCATTAAGCTGTGAATTGTGGATGTTGTTATACTGCAGTAGTAACTTGAGCATACACGCTGATTGTTTTCGTATAAATTTTGAGGATGTAGAAGGCAGAATGAAAATCCCAATTCAGGCTAACTGGCTACCATAATATATTAAAGACAATGCGTGTATTTAGGCAGTGCGTTTCTTGACAAGTGAGTAGATTAAACTTAACGTAAAATACACTTTAGCATTTCACAGGATGTGTAGAACAGATTGTCTAAGGAACTTATTGAATTATTGAAAAGTCACTGGTTTAATGGTCTGATGGTTTTTTGTCATTACCATCAACGCAAATTTTTTTTGCTCATAGCTGGTGTATACCTATATTGAGAGTGAATAAACGGATTTTTTTATTTCTTCCACGGTTGACCTCCAGTTATTGAGGAAGAAGTTAGTCGAGTGGTAGGAACACCACACTCGTAACCGAAAGGTCGCGGGTTCAAAACTGCCCACCGGTCGACTTCTGCGATGATCCTCAGGAAGTCATTGATCCCCGATTGCTGGAGTAAACCTGTCTAAAAATGGGTAGATGCTCGATATAATCCTAGGCGGGGTGATATGCGAGTGTCTTAGGTATTGTTTATGCGCTGAATAGCTGCCAAAAATATTTCATTGTAAACTGCATCTGAAAGACTTTATTGGCTGATACTTGCGGTTTATAAATGTAATCTATTTGTAATTGACCTTTATTGTACCTGCACTGAATAGCTCCCAACACCTGAATTCAATTGTAAATGACATATAATAGCATTACCATGTATTGGCTCTTCCCCCAGAGTATACAAAGGTAAGTTACATTGACATTAGTAACATTTCTGTATATGTACCTGTAATGTACTATAACATGTACCTGTGACTTACCTGTAATGTATAACCCCATAACCTCGAACCCACAACTGCTCTCATTACAGGTATTCGAGCCGTAGATTTCTTCGGTAATTTCTACATGTCTAACACCACTGACGTGGAGCTTGCGGCCATAGATTCGGACGAGTCGATCTGCGTCGAGATCAAGCACGATGACAAGCTAGCTGAGGGAGAAGGTGCCTACATCCAGGTCTGCCACAACTACACGAAAATTGGTCGAATATCCCTTTAATTTTATACAACCCAAAGGTAGACAACCGTGTGGTACACGCACTATGACCACCTGCTTAGAGATTGTGTTTTTGTCTAGTAACTTTTCGTTTCTATTCTATGTCGTTTTTCAACATTTTCCCACTTGTCGATATTTCTATTATTTTCTTCCCATTGCCCTCCATAAGTTGTATATACTGACATGTAATTAATTGGAAAGAAATGCGCAGAAAAAACATATACCCCTGATGGGACGCAAACCCACAACCTCCGGATAACCGGTCTGGTGCTACATCGGAAAGGTTTTTTTCTGTGCATTTCTTTCCATCTATTTATGGAACCACATTGGCTAACCCAATTTACAATCACATAGTTAATTATAGACCACTCAGCCCTATGAATAGGTTAACAATTACATTACAAACTAAGGCTATAAGAGTTTTTTCATACAGGTAAAGTGCTCACTGATAAGTACACTACTTCTATCAAATAAATTTCATTTGCTCTTTTTTCGTAATAAACCAAGGCATATCCTCTTCAGCTTCTATAGTTACTCTTAAATGATAGTGGCTATTTTAATATAAAGCACGTATATAGTTACGCTACTCATTTCGATGAACAGAAAATGTAATTTAAAATTTTTATCTTACAGGCTATTCAGGTCACCAATTAAACAAACTTCACCCAAGTCACTAAAGTGGAAAAATATTTTTTTAGTTTATACTTATATGAATTGAACAATTTCTCTACTTATACTCCCTAAATTGCATCCGGGTTTTCCAAGTAGATATAACAGTCATGGCAGGTAGACGTGGTTTATCCACAATGAGAGAAATAATAGAAACCATCTTTTAATTTTGCTCTGCATCACGAATAGAAAACAAAGCCCTCCCGCCCCTTCCCTACGGTGTAACGGGAACATATACCAAAATGTAGCTTCATACAATATCAGTGATCGGGCAACTGCCGACGATATCTATCTAGTTGTTCCTGAACTCGTACAACATTTTGTCAGTCCTGATATTATACAGTCTCATTACCATGTATTGTCTTATAAGGCATTTAAAAATGTTTTTGTAGCCGACAATAATATGTAAGCATAGTTATTACTCCCATTATGTCAGTGTTACTCAGCGAAAGATAGAGTGCGAGTAACTGTGTAATTAAACAATAGGTTATTGGAATAGCATTTCACTAGCAAATATTTCTTACACCAATTTAGCATATATTGTGGCACCCAAAAAACAAATAATCAGTGTCAACTGGTATATTAAATGTTATATGCATTGCTGGCCATACACGCAGCAACAGGACAAGTCCATTAATATAGCGGTATAAGGGTTATCTCCCCGTCATAAAAATGTAAGAGTATGCGTTCAACGATAGAGTGATCTTGTTACACGCGCCTCAATGATTCTGTACACATACGCCGCATCGACCGGTTGTAGGTAGCCGTACTGTACACGAGCGTGGTTGGCCAGAGACGACTGCGCGTCCACAACATCTCCCTCAACTCCTGCACTCAGATGGCCGATCTGTACAGAAACTGTGAACTTGACGTTCTCGTTAACTACATGGCGAAACGCGGTAGAATATCATAACTATGATGTCGTATTGAAGGAGTTTATTTATTAAACGATGAGGGTTTCACTGCCACTTTCCATGGGAATAAACACGATTAAAATTCTTTTTTATACCTGAGAAATTTACCACCTTAAATAGAAATCATTCTCAATGGAATGAAAATGTTGGTGAACAGCGTGGAGATTCGATACATCCATACACAACATGATGATTCAGTACACTGGTGTACTACATGATGATTCGGTACACTGGTGTACTACATGATGATTCGGTACAGTTGTAAACATGATGATTTGGTACACTGGTGTACAACATGATCATTTGGTACATTGGTGTACAATAAAATGATTTGTTGCACTGGTTTACATTAAAAATGATTTGGTACACTGGTGTACGACATGATGATTTGGTACACTGGTGCACAATGTGATAAATGGATCCGCTAGTGCAGCATAATTATCCAGTAAACTGGTGCACAACATAATGATTCGGTACACTGGTGTACAACATAATGATTCGGTACACTGGTGCACAACATAATGATTCGGTACACTGGTGTACAACATAATGATTCGGTACACTGGTGTACAACATAATGATTCAGTACACTGGTGTACATCAAAATGATTCGGTACACCAATGCACAATGTGATAAATGGATACGCTAGTGCAGCATAATTATCCAGTAAACTGGTGCACAGCCTAATAGACTTGATACACTGGTATATAGCATGAAGATTTGAAGCACTGCTGCACAACAAATTGAATTGATACACTGGTGTACAGCAGCATGCAGATTTTGTACATGTGTCTAATCGTGGCATCAATAAATGTAAGTTGTTTAAATTACGCCTCACTGATGCAACCACGCTGTGACCTCTGTTACGGCAGCTCTACGGGGCGTGCTGAATGATACCCCCAAATCCGTGCGTGAAAATGCCATGTCCGAGGTGGCCGAAGTGCTCGCATGTTACCGCAAGAACTGCACAAACGCTCAGTCACCCCCGGGGCAGCTCATACTGCCCGAGTGCATGAAACTCTTACCTCTCTACTGTAATTGTGTCCTCAAGAGTGACGCCGTTAGTGGAAGTGAGTTTAATCACAGGCTATTTAATTGATAAGAACGCTGTAAAATATGGGAAATGGGATAGCTAACTACGTCGAGGGCTCCAATCCCGGGCAATACCAACCGTGTTTTTTTGTTGCATCCTTGCGCAAGGGACTTTATTCGCTTGCTCTGGTCGACTAAGCTATAAATATGTACCGGTGGGATTTACTTATGGCAACACGAATTAATATGCAGTAGGAAAGTGAATTTATGAGCGGCTTGCTGGTGCCTGTTATAGAGTTGCCTGTTATGGAGCTGCCTAGTGCCTGTTGTAGAGCTGCTTGGTGCCTGTTATAGATTTGCCTGTTATACTGTTATAGAGTTGCCTGTTATACTGTTATAGATTTGCCTGTTATACTGTTATAGAGTTGCCTGTTATACTGTTATAGAGTTGCCTGTTATACTGTTAGAGAGTTGCCTGTTATACTGTTATAGAGTTGCCTGTTATAGAGTTGGTTGTTATACTGTTATAGAGTTGCCTGTTATAGAGTTGGCTGTTATAGAGCTGCCTGGTGCCTGTTGTAGAGCTGCCTGGTGCCTGTTGTAGAGCTGCCTGGTGCCTGTTGTAGAGCTGCCTGGCGCCTGCTATAGAGCTGCCTGGCGCCTGTTATAGAGCTGCCTGGCGCCTGTTATAGAGCTGCCTGGCGCCTGTTATAGAGCTGCCTGGTGCCTGTTATAGAGCTGCCTTCCCCAAAGAGTCATTGGAAACCGTCATTAGGCAACCTGCAGGAGTGTATGAATGTCACGCTTGATTTTTCGCCGTACAGTGATAAATACCACAATAATACAAGATACGGTATAAGATGACCGTCGGTCAGATGCATGCCGAGCAATATAGAAACGGTTGACCGATGTTCTGATGCAGCCTTTATGTGTACACAGGCGGTGGTACGATCTCAACGGACGACCGCAGTTTCTTGATGCATCTGGTCAACTCGATGGACATCGCAGCCAGTAATTCGTTCTTCTACCCGAGACTCATTCGCGTGGTACGTGACGACATATATCCGTTCATTTTGCTGAGTCATTATGATTCGTTTAGCACTGTTTTTTCTATTGTAATACTATTGTCAATGTACAAGTAATTTATATAGCCTTGCGATCGTGTGATCATGATATGTCGACAGTCATTTACAACTAACCGTTAATAATTGTGATCTATACAAATAAAGTCTATAGGATTAATGACTAAATACGAGATTCATAAGTGGAAACAAACACGTAAACTTTCTATTTAAGAAATGACAGAACAAGTGGGGGTAGCCGTGTTAGTCTATGAACGTAAAGAACAAGGAAAGGACTGTAGCACCTTAGAGACATTGGTGAAAGGTGAAACATTCACCTGATGAAGCATTCCTTGTGTTTGCGAAAGCTCGTGTTTCAGTAAACTTTTGTTAGTCTCATAAGGTGCTACAGTCCTTTCCTTGTTATTTAAGAAATGTTTACTTCCTGCTTCCACAATAGGTTAATGAACAATACATGAATAAAATCAATATTCATCACAGATATAAACAATGGCATTGTACTTTATCTATTGTATAAATAAAGAAGCCTGACTAAGGATGTAGAGATGAAACTCAATAAATGATGACTTATCGAACGCTGTTGAATGTATAGATTACAGCGTTAAATTCTGTGGCAATCTTTTTATACATGTTCCTATCCCTCTCTCGCTCTGATGCAGAATGATATAGACCCAGACTCAACCGGGATGCCTGAAGCAATCCGCTGTTCATCAGAGAGACTTCAGGAGGATGAAATATACGTGCTCGGTAACTTATCGCTCTTACATCCCCATCCTTTCACCAGGCTGTATTGTAATCATCTTTTGGTACACTGGTGTACCGGCCCGCATAGTTGGTACACTGGTGTACCGGCCAGTATAGCCTTTATTTCTGTGACTGAATTTTGAGACTAAATTATTAGAATTGAGTTCTGTGACTTATAATCTGACATTTTTCTATCGGTTTATACAATTTTTTTTTATTCGTAACAAATTTTGCTACCATTTTCTGCTCTTAAATTCGAATCTACCTAAAGTACGAAGAATTATTCATTGAGCCATCTGTTTGTGCCATAGGTTACAGAGTGTACTCTTTTGTTGTGTACACTGTCATGTGCATCCCGTATTTGCGTATATTGCTGTCGTGTACTGAATTGTCAACGGTGTGTATCACAGAGAACGGACTGTCGATGTTTCTGTGGATTGGTCTGAACGTGCGATCTGACTGGGTGCAGAATGTCTTCGGCGTGCAATCTGTCGCACAAATAAACATCGAGAAGGTCGCAACATTAATTACAAACCCGAATGTACTTATCCACATTATAACAGTACCTCCAATCAGAATTACTCACTATGATCAGCAAGAACAGGGCGTCCTTGGCCGTACAACACCAAGCTTCTCATTCAGTTATGGCCGCTAAATTATCAAAGTTACATGCGAAAATTTTGTGAATGCAGGAGTAATTAAACGCTAAATTTACTTAGATTCAATCTGAGAAGTTTCCGCAGGTGTGAACAGATCACCCCTTACTAGTGGACGATTTTTGACAAGGTCAAATGCTGGGAAATTTTTCCTTTTTTACATTTGGCTTGCAGATACAGTGACTAGCACTAAACATCCATTTATGATAGATTATAGGTCGATGTAGATATTCTGACAGGTCTGCATTAATTACTCTTGAAAAGGCTGTCAGAAAAAACACTGCCATTTCTGATGGTACATTTTGTCAGGTCCATGGGATCTTCAGTTCGTCTTATTTTCCTCGACATGGTCCTTCGCTGCCATTCTACCACGCCTCCATTATTATTTATATATATTTTATATTCAATTTCTAAGTCATATTAGACCTAAATTGATAAATTAGTAAGTTTTTTTCTGTCTCATTTGAGTAGAAATATGTCGAAATGTTTCTTTTTCTACGGTAATTACTGATTTTACTGCAGTCGCGACCGTGGAGAAACACTGTTGACCTTGCACTATTGACCGTTACAGAGTAGCCTACTGGAGCTGGACACTGCCCAGTCGAGACAGCTGCGGTCAGTCGTGGAGAAACTACGAGCTGGCCGTCCACGACACATGAAGGTATGTGAACGACAACTCACTGTGCTTTAGGCCGGACGAATGTAAAGTCTTGGCTCATACTTTGAGAAACCCGCTATTTGTTTATTCATCTTTTGTTGGCAGAAATTGTGTATTTATCGATAAAACCTATGTTGTAGCTATCCCAACTCAAAATTCTGTGAAAATAATTAATGAACCAATAGTCACTACTTTGCCCCGAAATTTTTAAGCAGCTAATGTCCTTGCAACACTACTCACAATTTCCCACAAGGCACAGCTACATGATGGAGACAAATTGGTACAGTTTCGAGTTGAGAACCATGGTTTTTCATTGGGTAATCTATCCACGCGAACACTTGGCTATTAATATTTCGACATGAAAAAAACTAACCATGGCGGATTATATCAACATTTCTTATATTTGGAATGCTGAATTCGTATCAACATTGCGTCATTTCAAACGTGATTTCAGCTGACAATTGTCCGTCAACGCGACAAACTCGAGCCGTGGTTCAACCACTTTCTGGTCGAGGACAAAACCACCGGTTCATCATACGTCGACTTCCTGTGTCACATCCATAAAGAGATCCAGGCGCTACTCAGCTGAAAGCTTTCCTTGCCTTGCATTGATCGACGCGTTATCATCGCTGTAATCGGTATAGGCCATTTAGGCAATTACGTTAATGCATGGCAAATCTTGACACAACCCTAACAGTTGGTCCACATTATGTTAATGCATCTTAAATCTTGACACAACCCTAACAGTTAGTCCACATTATGTTAATACATCTCAAATCTTGACGCAACCCTAACAGTTAGTCCACATTATGTTAATGCATCTCAAATTTTGACGCAACCCTAACAGTCCACATTATGTTAATGCATCTCAAATCTCGACGCAACCCTACAAGTTAGTCCAAATTATGTTATTGCATCTCAAATCTCAACACAACCCTAACAGTTATTCCACATTATTTTGCCAAATGCAAATGAAAGTAGTGGTGTTACAATTATACCAGGTAGCTTGCGTAGAGTATTTATATTCCTCTGAAAAATTCTCGAATACCACTATTAAGCTGATTCATATTGCTGTATCATATAGCTTAATCACAGGGTGGGTGGGGGAATTGGCCCCCTCCAGATGCAAGGGTTTCCTGCGTATTTCTCACTCACCTTCATCCCATAGAAACATAGTGGTCTAAAATTTCATAGATATACTATTCTCAGTTTTCGCATATAATTATTATCTAACTAAATTAATTTACTATCGCGGCAGCGCTAAAATCTACCAAGAATTTCAAATATATATATATATATATATATATACATACATATATATATATATATATATATATATACTGAGATATATGATACATAACTAGAACCTATTTGATTTAATATACTTGAGGAAAAAAGTTAAGCCACCACCCTATCCATTTCACAGGGTGTATAAATTTAGAGTGTGACATATTTTAGTGTTAATATGCATGAATCATTACTAGGCATATTTTTAGGTCACAAATTGTGAAGCCTATGTAACTTGTAAGCTTACGACAGTGCTATGACTGGACATGGTAAATGTCAAAATGTCAGCATCCTCCCAAGTCAGTTTTGCTAAAAAACTCTACTCGGTTCGTTATTCCCACACCCTATTCATTCTAGAGTGTGTATTGACAACTATGGCTCGCAGAAAAATATCGAAGGATAGAGATGGCGAATTATAGCGATGAAGGACACTGGCGTATCTAACCATGCGATCAGTTGTGACTTGGGCTATGATCGCCGTGTTATTGATAGACTGATCACCGAGTATAGAGAGAGACTGGTGACGTAACGGATCGTGTAAGGTCCGGGAGACCCAGGAAAATGAACGAACGCGATAAGACACCTCGGAAGACTGATGCAGACATCTAGTAACGCCTTACGATCCATGTGGTGGATGATACACGGTCCGAATGAAAATTGTTATTAAAATACCACATAGCCCCTATATTTGTGTGATTTATTAGGTAAAATAAACTTGCATAATGCATAATAAACCACAGATGCCAATATGACTAAAATGTGACATTTACGCAATAGGTACAGTGAAATATAGGGTGGGGCATAATTTTTTTTCTAGTATTTTAGTATTTAAAATATCGACACATTTGTCAAAGCAAAAGAACTGGTGATATTTGTTACAGTGGCGCGATACTTTATCAAGTACTGGTATAGAATAATAGAATTAGCAATACAATAGCTTAATCCATTTTGTCGAGTGAGAAATGGTTAGGGAATATAAGACGGTAGTGGAAAAAACACCTCTCAGTATCCCAAGGTCTCCCTGGCTGAAAAGTTTTCTCCTCTCATTAAACACAACAAAAGTAGGATTAATACTTTTGGGTATGCGGAAATCAAAAATCTATTCAACATTCGTCACAAACTGTCGAATAAATACATATGAGAGCATAACTTGATTCTATACTGTGGTAATAAATTTCAAATACAATTAACGTCTATGTATACATTGTTTAGGGTCAACTTTAATGTCCCATTAAACTGCGTGATTTTGTTTGTGGTGTGTGTAAATTTGTCGACTTATTTTAAAACGCATCTTTGGTTTGTATAAAACTAAAGAGAATTTGAAATTTGAAAATCAGCACGATGGAAACCCCAAACTGCATCTCTACTTGACGAGCTTAGCCTAATAAAATGAATAAATCTGCAGGTGTATATATTATTAACGATATCTGGAAAAGTATTTTTTCCACAAAATTGCCTAAGAGTTTACCTTTCCCCTAGGCATTAATGTCACAAGTTGCATTATCTGTTGACGGAAGCTATAGAACTGAATAACCTCGTGTTTACTGGAGGTGGTCAGCTTTAAGGTATAAGAAAACTTGCAGTTCAATGGGTTATTTATTTATATCTGCACATCTGTAGCATAAAATATTTTTAGACAGCACTTAAATGCTCATTGCGTACTTATTATATCGGTGCATGTTGATACAAGTACATTTCATTAATACCAATGTATAAGGTCACTAAACCAATCGGGTTAAATTACCTTCCGAGAGATACAAATATCTTGTGTATCGTTCAACCCTTCACTCCCCAATTCTCGTATGGTTCTTGGCTCCTGATATATTGTATTTTGCTGTAATTTACCGTTACAAATCTAAATAGTATAGTTTAATGACAAAGCTCTACCTTGAAAATACACAATGGTTTTATTTTATACGTCGGTAAGTTCACAAAATTTGCTGCTGGGAATCACTTCCAGTGACATTGCTAACTCTAGTAGAATTCCACTAATGGATGTGGGTAATACTTTTAGATAACGGACATTATACTATTTTATTTCCATTTCCTTCGCTGTTCATGTAAGGAATGCGTTTCACTCGTTAATTAAACCATGGAATTTAACACCATAATGCAATAAAATGATGAATGGATATACAGGTGCTTTATATATATACACGTACAAACGAAGAGGTGTGGGTTGCCGTGTTAGCCATGTCGTAAATACGAAAATACAAAGGTAACACCTTGTTGACTAACCATATAAGGACTAACGCAAGCTTTCATATATCAAGTATACTTCCACCTGATTAAGTATACTTGTGTTAATCCTTAGCCAACAAGGTGTTATCGTTGTATTTTCGTATGCACAAACAAAAGAGAGGTAGCCATTGTCAGGGGTCATCGTTGGGCCTTTACTAAAAAAGTGTACATAGAGTATTAGGAGGTTGGCTGAGAAAAAAAGATATCGAAGAAATGAGCCGTGGATAGCACGTAGTTGAGGGTAGAGTTGGCCAGTGATGTCACTCGGTCTGAATACCAACGAGCAGCATAGCCTGGCCGTATCTGGCACACTGCTGGATGCGCGATGCTGTAGCGGATGACTACGTATAGCTAGAGGATGAGATAAACGCACGAGAGCTGGTTTCAACAACGTCCGAAACTCGGCTATGTCAGAGGTAAGGAGACGGTGGACATTCACTCGAGAATTGGCGATTCTACGGTAGCGCCATCGCGAGTAGAATTTATCAATAAGTTGATTCTTGATGTACTCGCTGGACAGGAGCACTCACGTTGTTGCGTGGAACGTATTTCATTAATAAAATTAACAGCCACGGGCTGGAATTCTGGAAGAGACTTAAGCTCAAGGCCTATCCGTAGTGGTGGAATCATGAATTCGACACTTGACACAATCCTAAATTTGGACAAAATTTCACGATTAAATAAAAAACACATCTGTAACATGTAACGGGTAACCTAAACGAGGTAATACTTCAACAAGAATTGCCACGGAATCATATACAAGAGCTAGTGGAATCGCACTAAATGACGCAAGAATTCATTAAATTACCGTATTAATATCCAGTTCTTATGATTGACCCTTTAATAAAGCAACACTTCAAAATCGTACAGTTGCCGATATATCATACATCTCAACTCATGTTTTTTATACAGGAAATTTAAATACAGAAAAATCAGCCGACTGCATAAAACACGCATTTCGAGTTCAGAGCGTACCTCAGTCAGTTTAAACGATATAAATTCGACATATAGTCATATAATAAAGGAAGCTACTGAACTAAACTGATGCGTTCGTCCCAATAGAGCCTTAATAAACTACCGTTATACGGTATATATTGGTCCGCTGGAGCTGTAGGCTGTCATCAAACAGTCATAATTACCGTGGTTTATTGTTACAACCAGCCGCCGATGACTCAACGAAGATCGCTGAATAACTCGTGACAAACTGCTGCCTTTATTGAACGGCGCGTGTTTCGAGCGAATTCCTTCATTGTATACTCGAGCTATCGACTTCCATTTCATGACTAAAGTTACTATTTTGATGACACGACAGCGGTTTCAACGGTTCGTTGCCCGGCAACGTTTCCGCTTGTTGATTCGACTCGGATTCTGTGTTTTGGCACGGCGGGACGTTCTCTTCGCCCGAGTTCTCCCAGTCGATCTTGAATCGCGTCACGCGGGGGCACGTGGCGAGGAGATTTCGTTGTAACTGCGATCAGGTCATCATATCACGGAGCTCATTCATTGGTTAACTCGCGCATTTATTTAATACTAGATAGTTACTCGCCCTTAAATTAGTAACATACGTTTTTATATACCGTATTATCTTAGTTTATATCATCTGAAATTACTCTGCATGTGTATGTACTATAACATTATCGTTCAGTGTGACATCTTCGTACGCATGTGACACTAATAATACACATTGTGTAATAATAATACACATTGACAAAATAATCAAAATCTGCTGAATGGCTGCAGCGATTAGACGCACCTGCATGTTGTTAGGTTTGGATTAGCTAAACAAGTTTACACACAGTCTTCAGGATTTTAGGTATAAGATCAAATTGGAGAGGTTATGTCTATATAAAATACTGAAACTAGTAACTAGTAACGGGGGAAGAAGTTGTCGAGTGGTAGGAGCACTGGATTCATAAACTAAGGGTTGCAGGTTTGAAACCACCCGCTGGTCAACTTCTGCGAGTCATTTATTCTCGATAGCTGTAGTAAACCCGTCTCCAAAATGGGTAGATGCTTGATATCATCTTCTACGGGCGATATGCAAGTGCCGAAGGTATTGTATTTGTGCTGAATATAGCTGCCATTTAAAAAACTCATTGTGAACCGCACCTGAGAGCCTCTGCTGATACTTGCGGTCTATAACTGTTGTACTCTACCTTTATCTTTAACAATTCTGACATTCTTTGTATGATATATGAAGGGATTTATCATGCTAATATAAGTAAACTAAGTAATGTTTCATTACATAGCATCACAGTCAAAAACACCAACAAAACACACAATATTCATCAATCAAGTATAAATTACAAAATAAAAATGGTTCGAGTGGAGATTTAAAAATGGTATGCACATCGATATTCTCTATAACCACAAGATAGTGAAGCTAACAGCCCACACTACGCAACATTACCAGAGTAACATTAAATCCATTCAATCTAACATATACTAGTTTGGTTTAATTAATTATTCCATAGTAAATGGAAAGGCGATAAAATAATCCGCACTCGCAACAATATTCGTAAGAATACGTTTGCTAAAATCTGTAAATCTCTCTGTAGAAACTCAATAGCGGTCTGACCTTGTCGTAGATTGGCACAGACGGAGGGGTTTCTTTGAGTTCGGGGTCGGTGTATTCGTTATTTACGTAGTACCCAACGCGTATGAATTCCTTACTTCTGTAGGAGCACGTGAGTAATATTACGGTCACGCCAACCACATCCTCCACCGGAATCTTCTTTATATCCGGAGGCCCTGCCTTCGTAATTACAAATGAAGAGACGGATGATAGTAATATGAACAGAATGGAGAATAAATGTACAGAGTACAATTATCGGGACGCCTTAAAATAGGTGTATAGGCTTCAGGATAAACCCGAGGATTACGAACTATCCGACTATATATGGCATACAGATTATGATAAAATTTAATCACACAGTTACACGGTGTAAAGCTACTACGTCATCCAAATGTGTATAAATGAATTAGGGATTTATAAAATATAAACTAAAGTAACACATTTGACAAATCTCTTTTTATTGCTAGAGTAAGTAAGTTTATTAGCAGTTTTACAGCATTTACTTCTGCTTTGTCATCTTTGTTCATGCACATTTCACGAAAAATGCGTTTAACAGCTAAGGTAATAAGTACACTTCTATCAAATAAATTTCATTTAATCTTCCGGGAGTAGCACTTAAATTTAGTGTCTGTCATATCCGGGGATGGTGCGATTTTTACAAAGCACTTGGCCACTACTGTTTAAATCCTGGGATAGCACTAATATGATGAAGTATTACGTGATTAGCCGTGTTAAACTTGAAGAATCACACGACTAGATCATTATATAAAATTCGCGAGCTAAATGTGTTAAATTTTATGGAAAATCTTTTATTGGTATCATATGTTTTCCTCAAAATTTATTAGAGTCGGCATTAATACAGCCTTTTACTGTATCTATAGCAAATGGAATATGCGCATTATTAAATCAGCAGTGGAATACAGTAATTACCTGCAGTCTATTGAAACTATGTTGTACTCAGAGTGTTGAGTGAGGTGTCATTATGCATTCCTTTCATGATTTATGTTTATAATATATCGTAACCTAATTCACCATCTGTTTCACAAGTTTTGATTTACCTGAAAAACAAACATGTGTTTTCCAGCGGGTATGGGGCCAACAAGAACCGAATCGAGCACTTGGTCAAAGTCCATGCTTTCTGCTGATCCAACATAAATAATCTTCCATTCCAAATCTGCAAAAAACCACACTAACTTAAAGCCAATGCCAAAAAAAACAACATATAGTCTAGTCATGACAGTTGCTTTTCTATGGATAGTAGCAATTTTGTATAGGACTCAGAAATTCATTATAAAATTGTATAAGTTGAACGTAGGAGGTAGATTTCTCGGGTGAAGATTTAAAATACAGTGAAACTTGCTCTAACGACCACCCGTATTCAGCGACCGCCTTTTGGCAGTCCCGAACATTTTTGTTATATAAGTACACTGTATTAAGCGACCAACTGCCTGACGCGACCGGTCGCGTGTCGCAGACGGTCCCGCGAGTAG
>WURV02149600.1:0-17624 GCA_011762755.2 Epimenia babai | reverse complement strand
AGAAATGATGCTGATACAGATGGAGCTATCTGTGGTGTATAATGAGCCAGAATAGAAATGATGCTGATACAGATGGAGCTATCTGTGGTGTATAATGAGCCAGAATAGAAATGATGCTGATACAGATGGACCTATCTGTGGTGTATAATGAGCCAGAATAGAAATGATGCTGATACAGATGGAGCTATCTGTGGTGTAAAATGATTCAGCATGGATTAGATGATATAGATATAGAAGAAACTGCAACTAAACACATTTAACAACTCACCTATCAGTTTGTCCTTCATGTCAAATGTAAAGCGCCGTATGATACTGTCATAGTAACTCAGCCATGAGGGCAGCTGGCATAGTGGTTAGAGCGTTTGACTTTGAATCTAGGGGTCCCGTGTTCGATTCCCGCTCTAACCAGTATATTATCTGTGGCGTTTTTGGGGCTGAAAGTGCCTTAAACTCAGTTGTCCATGGGGGTCTGGGTAGGCCTTGCAGTGTGGTCCTGTTAGGGCTTTTTCCCTCTGATGTTTGCTGTGCTTCAGATGCTCTATATATGATCTCTCGCTATGTCGCTTACCTCACCGCTAGGTCATCATCTCATTGCAAAAAACCATTGACCTTCCATAGACTTAGCGGAGTGTGCGACATATGTAGCTCGTATGTAGATATCTGTAACCAGTGGCATGAATAGAATAAGGTCACTTGTCTGACCAGACTTGGTGGGTTTTTCACATTAGCTGTTTCCCCCCACCCCTTATATAAGTTAGGCTAATCAAATTGTTGTGTTAACCACATAGGCTAGCTTAGTGGAGGGTCACGAATGAAATTGGCCTACTCAACGATTACCTCGGTAATCAGCCTATAAATAAATAAACTCACCCATCGGTTTGTCCTTCGAGTCTGAGGTAAAGCGACATATGATACTGTCATCGGCTGTAGACCACATCTTGAACTGAATAAAACAGATTAATCTTGTTAAATATGTAATACAAATAACTGATAAAAATATCAAAGTTACATCTAATGTGCATCGTGTTACACACTTCAAAAACATTGCAACTCCATTTGTCGATAACCAATTATTGATTAATGCAAAATTCTAAGTCAATGAGTTGTGATGTAATTAGTGTTTAGTATACGCAATAATGAAATTCAATAAATTGCTCAATATGTCTAAAAACCACTGACACGCTGAAATTTCTACAGTTGCATAATATAGAATACAGTGGCCGGAATAACATATCTTGATTACATATAAAGGTCAGGAGACAAATCCACAGAAAATAAACTCCATAAACGTCGCCATTGTCATCATTGTTACTAGCCTTGACTGTGGCTATTACAATATCACTAAATAAGGTAAGCCACATCAATTTTGGTCAAAAAATCACTGAAACCACCAGCCCACTGGCTCCGTGATAAGATGTGCCCAGTACGGTTGATAAATAACTGGTGCTTATTGTAGTCACAACACCACCTACTCTATACTGGGATGTAAAGGGGAAAGGCGCAGTTTTGTTTCTACTTCATAATTAAATGTCAGTCGTACGTAAAAAATCGCCCTGTTACATCCCTAATATATATTTATAAAAAACCATTTCACGAAGAATCTTTCGCGATATTCAAGCACAAAAATCTTGCTCATTTCCTGCACGAGGTATGCTTATCCAATCCATTATGTTGGTCGTAAATGTAATTTCTTGTTGTCCTCTTGCACATTTTCCTTCTTTTATGCCTGTGAATACGGGATTCTCTATACTATTCCTAATGATAACATGACTGATGTATTAAGTGGAATTTTCTGGATTCAATAGTCTCAAGCATCTTTTTGCATTTGTTCGTTGTAGACTTCGTTGTCAGTAACCCGATCCACCCATGAGATATTCAACATCCTTCCTAAGAATCACATTTTTGTCACTTGGGGTCTTTTCAGTAAGGTGTTTGATATCATTCATGTATTTTAATGACTGTAATAGCAAAACAGATAAATGTCTAAAGCTTGCCTGAGACCGCCACTGCTCAACAGACACTCCAGAGGTACAGAGGACAAGACAACGTTTGCGCACCGTTGAGGCGGCTGTTACACCCACCAATGTCTTTCCAGCTCCTGCATCAAGCACATGAGCATGTGACGAGACACCGACAATACCTATTACGACACTAAAACAAGACAAGAGGCCAAAGAGACCCGACAATACCCATTACGACACTAATACGAGAGGTCAAAGAGACCCGACAGTACCTATTACGAGATTGAAGCAAGACAAAAGGCCAAAGAGACCCAACAAACCCATTACGACACTAAAACATGAAAATACAGATCTGTGGAAAAAACCTAAGCTGAAATCACATCTAACTGCCAAAACTGAGATGCCCTAAACAAATCTGAATATCTGACAAATGACAGACCTTCGCACTAAGCTGACATGGAGATAAGAATTCTCAAATTAAAGAGTCGATAGAAATTACCCCGTTTGCTCCCATGATGAGATGCTTAGCAACTCTAAATGATACTAACCCAAGGACAATATCTGCCAAATAACAGACCTCTGCAATAAGCGGTTCTTGAGAAGATTTTTTGAAAAACAAGAGGCCCAAGAGGTCTCAAGACGTTACTTCCCCTAGCTGCAATGACGATACTATGAACAAATCTAGAAGACACCATCCCTAGGATAATATCTGGCAAATGGCAGACCTCTGCGATAAGCGGTTCTTGAGAAGATTTTTGTAAGAAAATGTTGACATCGGACGAACGGATGGACGGACGGACAACGGACAAACTCCGATCAGAAAAGCTCACCCAGCATAGACTCAGGTGAGCTAAAAATATTGATTCAAATAGTTGAAATATATAATAATAATGAAGTAACTGTGCTATGACAGTAAAAATAAAAAGCAACCATCCATATAAATGTTTTAATTTGGAAATGAAAAAAATGTGTGCGATTTCATGGTATGTATAAGATTAAACTGCTGCTAACCACAAGGTAAGACAATCACGCCTGAACGGGCTCTTCCATTACCAAACATCTTCCTCAGTGACTTCTCTTGGTAAGGTCGTAAGGTCGTCGATGGCTTCAAGTCAATGCTGTGGAAAAATGTAAAAAAGCACACATAAAGAGATTCCCCTTTCTGCTGGATGAAAGTTCAGTAATGAATGCTGAGGGCAGCAGCTCGTAAGATTATAAATTACTGTGGGGTACAAAATTTTCGCACATGTGGGGTGGGTCGCATACTGCTGTTGATAGGAGTTTGTAATAGCTTTTGCTGATACCAAAATATTGAGGTCTGTGTAACTATTTGGCAAATAACATGTTTCCATTCAGCAGCTGGATATCATACAATCCAGAATCTCGTAGATCTATAAACTCTACTGTCACTTGACACTGGACAGAAGCTAGGTTCACTATGTCATTTGACACTAGCAGATCTACCATCGGTGAAAGGCCTCTATGTAAGGTTTAACCCTCTCAGACCAAAGAGCCCTAACCTTCACTTCAGAGATTCCGCCCCAACCTCTATCTCATACAAGAGAGCCCTAACCTAAACCCTGACCAAACACTTAACAAGATGAAAGAGCTTGTAGTTACCCAAAGCCCGCTGTATCCTGATATAAAAAGATCGTGCTCTCATCATCTCATTGTGAATAATCATCAATCATCGCAGAATTAGTGGAGTGTATTCTATATGCTTATTTTCTAACATTGCTTTATTGATGTTATTAAACGGTGTATTTATACTGATGTAAAGTGTGTGAGACAGCAATGCTATGAACGAACGTTACCTTTCATATGGTCTACTGTTTGTAGACATATGCACCTTGAGTATGCATAGACACAGTTTTTCTGTAGTTTTTTGCTAGTATTTTTCCCAAACCCTTATAACTAAGGCTAATACGTTTGTCATGTTAACCACATGGGCTGGCTTTATTAAGGGGTAAAAATGGCTTATACAATGAATACATTTGTAATCAGCGCATATATATATATATGTATATATGACTGATTATCTTACTAACTTCTTCCTAATATAAAAGAACTATGGCCTGAAATGTGAACCTAATGCTTTGCCAATATGAAAGAGCCCTACGTAGATTCCCATACTAAACCCTTTTTTATCTATTTTTACCAATACCCTAAAAAATGCATAAACACAAATATTTAATTATTAATAATAACTTTAACATTAAGCATGATGTAATCTCAAGAGTAAATTCTTTATTACAACTTATTTGTTTGGCAGTTTGCATGTTAATGTTGTAACGACTTTATATAAAGCAATGTGTATAAAATTATATTTGGCTACATTTAAAAGATTATGTTTTCGAGGTCTTTAAATGGTCTTTAAATCTATTAGCCCGAAGTTCAATATTTAAATACAACACTGCAAGAATTGTACAGTGATCACATTGTTTACAGTAAAAATACATGCATCACAATATTTAAGTGGTGCAAGTTTGAGATTTCAGAGCGCTCGTAATACCATAATGAATTGTGACTGCATAATCAATTTAAACCTTAGAGATATGGGGTTCCATATTGTACTGAAGTCATCACATCTATGATTAAAATCCTAAAATCACTAAGTTTTTAGATGAAGAAGCACAACTTACTTAATGTCTGCATTGTGGGTGTCATTTCTGAAGTCATATTCAGCCAGCAGGGGGAACTCCTTCTCTATACACCTGCGATGTTGCATGCAATACATTCTGTTATGGTCACTTGACTTTAGACTTGAATAATTGAGCTCATAAATATCTAACACTATATCACTGCATTGAAGAAATAATATGTAACTGGATAAAGGGGAATTTTCGAAGTTGACTGACGACAAGACTCAAGCAATTTTTATTGATAGAATGGGATGATCAAAATGTGAGGAAGTGTTTGTGCAAATTGGTGACAGTAATGAGAAATGTGATATATCTGTCAACAATCTGGGCGTTATTTTCAATAATAGGCTATCGTTTGAGTCTTACGTTTGTAGTATTAGTGACATATTTTATGCATATTCATTAGATATAAGATGAATCGGGCCTACACAGCCCAGACTGTGGCTGCCTCTATCATACATAGTCTTGTCACATCACTCATTGATTATTCCAACTCTGTTCTTGTCAGTTACCCTGATATCTTGCTCAATAAACTTCAGCGGGTTCAGAATGTTCATGTAATTATGCAAGTGCAGCGACCCTGACACGTTACACCTTTGCTACGATCCCTTCATTAGTTACTGATAGCAACGCGTATCCCGTTCAAAGTACTTGTCTATATTCATGTGATGGTAATTAGTCCCATCAGGGGTAGAGGTTTTTTCCTGTGCATTTCTCTCCTGTCTATATTTACATGGCATTACACAGTTTTGCTCTACCATACATAAATGCACTGGTTTCGTTTTATCAGTCAGGTAGACAGTAAAGGTCTGGAGGCCAACTGCTAGGAGATGTGTACAATAGTAAACTGGTTAGTTTGTGACCTGAGGTGTTTCATGAGTATTGCTTCTAGGTTATGGAACAAATTTCCATATGGCCTATGTGCATCTAACTCACTCGCGATTTTCAAGCGAAATCTAAAGATCTACAATCTTTTTACTAGTGTCATGTGAATTCGTTATTTTATAAGATTTGTCTGACTTATTATTCTTAGGTTTTTATTGTGCAGCACATTTGGGATACTTTTATGACAATATTATTGTGCTTGATAAATACATTACCATTACGATTAACATCAAGTTAAATAAATTTCACACCATCAGGGGTATAGGTTTTTTCCTGTGCATTTCTCTCCTATGATATTATGATTATCCTAAGAAAATTTAATAAAAACCCCACACTTACCTCTTCTGAAGATCCTCGATCTTTTCCTGGTTCACCTCAAATGACAAAGTCTTCAATGAAGAATCATCATCTTCTTCTCGATCCAACTTCTCGTAGAAGCTATGAATGTCTTCAGGGACATCGCCCGATTCTGCAGGTAAATTTTGGCTCACATCAGTTACGCCGTTCCCCGTCTTCTGTTGTGTTGTGCCGTCGCAGACGACATCTGGCTTATTTAGCTGCACAGAACATAAATGAGAGATAAGTCATGGTAATTATTATGTAGTGTCTGAGTGATTCACAGTACTTTCCTACACCATGAGCATCGAAGAAAAAAAAGGAAGCATACATCCAGACATGTGGAGTGAAAAACTAAAGATGAAACAATAAAAGTGAAACGAACATGCTAAAACATTTCGCTGGGAAGTATCAGACTGATAATGATATACTTCCTGCTTTCAAAGACTTTAGGTGCCCGTATAATGTTCAATACTAGAATAGGTTTATGAAAGAAGCTTTAATACACAGATAATAATGATGATAATGAAGATAATGATGATAATGAGAATGATAACGATGACGATGTTCATGATGATGATGATAACAATGATGATAACAATGATGATAATGATTATGATGGTGATAATGATGATGATAATGGTTGACGCGTGTGCACAATGCAGCCTTGTCGTGAGCATAAATACCAGCATTTTGAAATAACAGCGTGAGCATAAAACAGCATTAATATGGACGTATAACTCTTTAAAGGAGCTAGATAAGCAACGTTTTAAGTTTAAAACACGTGTTTGTTTTTCTGTCTGTGTGACAGGGCTCCCGTTTAATACTTCAATTGCTGTCATTCTGGGTGCCTAATAGGCGCCTTCACTCTGGTGACCGATTACTGGGTGCTGGTAATTCGTGTCAGCTCGTCACATTAGACAAGTCATCATTCTCCAGCATGGGTCCAACTATAGAGTGCCACTGGCCATTCGATCACTTACATGACGGACTGCTTTCATATCACAACTCAAAACATTTTTGTTTTCTAAGGCTTACTCCTAGCACTGTTTCAGTATTTTACTGTGTTATGTGGAGCGCATGTGGAAGGAGATAACTTCTGGTTATGTGCTATAGAAATAACTTATTACATTACATTATTACATGAATAATAGTGAAACAAGTCCATGAGAACAGCAGTACGGGTGAGTGGAATATGATTTAATAGAACATTATAGCATAAATAATAGTGAAACAAGTCACTGAGAGCAGCAGTACAGGTGAGTGGAATATGATTTACCGGTAATTAAACATTATAGCATAAATAATAGTCAAACAAGTCACTGAGAGCAGCAGTACAGGTGAGTGGAATATGATTTACTGGTAATTAAACATTATAGCATAAATAATAGTCAAACAAGTCACTGAGACCAGCAGTACAGGTGAGTGTAATATGATTTACCGGTAATTAAACATTATAGCATAAATAATAGTCAAACCCGACCTTGAGAGCAGACGTGCTGGCCATGTGACCAGTCATTAAATCAGTTTGAACATCAGTCGAGGGATCAGGCTTCAGACGACACTCCTGAACAATGGGATCCTTCAGGATCCGCTGAATCACATCCTTCACATGAAAATAGACCACAATTTAGTGTAAATGTCACTAAAAAAATCGAAATAATGAAAAAAACACTCATGTATAAATGATGTCTGTTATGTGTAAAATGTGTGTTTTGCGTACAATGTGTATTACAGTCACTTAGGACAAGAAGGTGTAGGAGTCATATAAACAGCAACATTGGTTTGTGTTTATTAATAGTGTGAATGTATTAAGGCCAGTGAATTCATTAACTCTAATCAAATGTTTAGATTTTAACATCCAAGCCATGGAAGTGGAAATCAAGTGTATTTTGCAGAATGCCTGGACATATCACGAAGCTAAGTCAATACAAACAGTAGCTTTTATAGGGACTTGCCAGAAGAGGGGCTTGACAATTAAACAATTCCCGCTAACTGTTGCCAATTCAAATCCCGCTCTAACCAGTATACTAACTGTGGCATTTTTCGGGCTGAAAATGCCTAAACCCCATTGCCCATGGGGGTCTGGGTAGCCCTGGCAGTATGGTTCTGTTGGGGCTTTTTCCCTCTGACGTTTGAGAAAATCCAACTTCAGCCAATGAAAGTCGAGGAAGAATATCCTGACCTCATCATAGGTTGAAGCTTCCAACAAATCTTCGCAACAAGTTGAGAGTTTCGGACATACTCGATCTTTCACACACACAATTTTTATCGCAATGTTGGGGCTTATGTTGCGAGAATTCGTTGGCGCCAACTGTTTGATTATATACAAGTTGGTCAACAAATCGCACAGTGTGAAGGCACTATTAGCGAAGAGTTGATCGAGTACAGCGAACAGAAGAATTTATGCTGAGAGCTGAAGAGCGGTAGGAAGGGGCAATGCCGTGGATGCATTGATAGGTTAACAGAAGGATCTTGAAAGAGGTTCGAGATGTGACAGGTAGCTGTGGGTGGTCGTGGTTGGTAGGAAAGGAGGTGATCCATGGGCAAACGCTTGGCAGTCAATTTGACGATCAATGATCTATGGTTTGTAGGAGAGGTCAGTGAAAGCTTGATTTGGGTGTGCGTTGTGGTCCGATATATCAGAGCAGATTCTGATGTAGCGAATTGCTTGGCTGTATACTATCAAATGGGTTGTATGTTTGGGATGGCAGCTGGAGGTATGGAGATAGCTGTAGCTGTCAGTGGGTTTTCGGTAAAGTGAGGTGGAGATACCATGATTATTACGGCGTAGAGATGTTTCAATAAAGTGTATTTCGGTGGTTGATTGTTCCATGGTAAGTTTGATGGTCGGGTGAAAGTTGAGTTGTTGAAGGCGTAGTGGAAGTTGAGGAGTTGTTCTCAGCCATGTGTGCAAATGATAAATATGCCGTCTATGTACCGGAGGTATACGTGAGGTTGAAGGTCTGGTGGTTGAAGAGAACGAAACTTCTGTTCAAGGTTGGCTATGACTAAATTAGCATATTGTGGGGCCATGCGTGTACCCATGACAATACAGTTAAGTTGTAAGTAAAAGTCAGGGCTGAAAGTGAATGCATTGTGTGTGAGCACAAACTTCGTGAGCTCGATGATGGCAGATGAAGAAGCGTCATGCGGTAAAAAGTTTTCTATGGCCTGTAGTCCGTCGGCATGTGGAATGTTAGTGTAGAGAGACTCTACATCCATAGTGACAAGAATAGAGTTGCTCGGTAGATCTGTGCAGTATATTGATAAAGTGCATAGTGTCAGATGTTAACTTTGAGGATTTTTGGCAGTAGGTAGAGGGTAGCCAGAGATGGCTTAGCAGGTATGAGCGCGTCGACTTGGCAGCTGATGTTGGGAAGTGATTAGAATAGCGATCTAAGTTCAGTCTTGTGGAATGGTGTAGGGTCATCAGTGAGTTTTTTATAGAAGTGTGGGTTGTTTTGTTGTCTGTGTCCTTCTTTAATGTAGTCGTCGGTATTGAGGATGATGGTTGCCCCTCCTTTATCAGCTGGTTTGATGGTGATGTCAGGATTGGTTTTGAGGGCTGTGATGGCAGTCTTTTCAGTAGTTGTAAGATTGCTGCGTGTCTTTGTGGTTTTGCATAAGATATCAGACTGAATGCTCTAAAAAAGATACAGAGGTCAAGGCTGGGATTGCAACCTTCAGGTGGTGTCCATAGGGTTTCTTTAGGTTTCTTCATGGTGGTGTCTTGACATGCTCCAGGGTCATCATGTGCTTCAGTGTCGGTGGTATTGTCAGGATCGTCTAAATATTCTTTTAGACTGAGGAGGCAGGAGTATTCCTCAATGTCTCCACGGAGCTTGGTTTTGTCCAATTTTCCTGTGGGACAAAATGTCAGACGTCGCGAGAGTACAGACTCCTGTTCTTTGGACAACTTTGGACTTGAGATGTTGTAATTTCTTGTTGTTAATGTTGGTGAGGTCTTTGTAGTGTTTGTTGTAGATGTCATTGGTAAGTGTATCTATTTCTGATAGTGACATCGAAAAGAGATGGTGGTTATGGGCGATAAACGTTCTGGAGCCAGCGGTACAGTTGCCTTTGGCAGTTGAAGAGCATGTCTAGAGTTTGGTTACGTATGCGCTTGCTCAGATTGTAACATAGCTTCTCAGAGAGGTGGCTATTGTAGGTCGATCAAAGTGAGTTTTTGATGGGGAATCCTTTCAACACATTGTCCTGTGGCCGACAGTTCGCCGACAGTTAGACAGGTAGATGAGGTCTGTCCATACATGTGCGAGGTTTTATGTACAAGGTGACCATTGTCAAAAAAGTGGTCAGTAAGTACAAATATTCAATAGCTGAAATAGGTGAGTGGTCACAATGACAAGATTACGTGACGTACGGGAAACTGGCTCTCCACGAAGTACTTGTTCTGTTTCAGGACAAGCTTCACCTTGCCATAACTCACGGTACATAGCTGAAAAAGTGGGACAAAACAGGAGAAAAATAATTCAAAATGTTCCATCACTAATAGAGCATTACTGCAAAAATTACACAAAACACTAAAGTTGGACAAAACAGTATAAGTAATGAACAAACTTCGATTATTTTCCAGTAACAATAAAAGAGTATATGTATAATTACTAAATATTAGACGCTGCCATGACAACTGTATCTACATATCAAAAGACAACCTAAAATACATTCTCAACCTTTTAAAAGTATAGGAAGGCAGAGTATATTGTTGGGAATTGTCATTGAGCTGCAGTGTGATCAGTATTATTCAAATATGTACAGAGAGTTATAATGCAAAATGAATTCAAGAATCCGTTGATGTTATAATGGTAGTTACAGCGGAGTTTTCCACAGGAAATCGAGTGAAGAGACGCACTCACACCCAATAGCCAAAAACGTGACATTCTTCTGGTAAAACAGAGACAGAGATGAATAGAGGCCACCATGACCGTTGTGAGCAGCGAGGCGTGGACGAAGTGGTGGAACAATAGAGTGGCAATCTCGCGCACACGTGCACATTTATAATACACACATACCCCTCTCCCTAACTGCCAAATAAAGGGATGCTCTTAAGTTCTCTGGAGAAAGTTTCCGTCATCAGCATTATTCTCTTATTAAACCAACGAAGACGTGCAGATGTGGGTGGTTTAGAATGTTTATAGGACTGCCATTAGTTAGATAGAAGATATATATACATCAAAGACAATTCTACGCCAGACCTATAAGGCGGCACATCACAATATTCATGTTTCGATCGTTCATTAGGATCCTACCTTGAACCATGTGCATACTTATTTGATTCTAATGGTTATAAAGTTGATAATTAATATTGCATTATTGTATTAAGATGTAATAAACTCCTGTCTCACTTTTTTTCGCATATGACTGCGTTATCTGGCACTTTCACCCCCCACCCCCCACCCCTACCCCGTACTGTACTAAAAAGCGCTTGGGGAAAATGAGACAAAAATTGTGGAAAATGAGACAAAATCTCATTAGTGGTTAAAACGAGACACAATGGCGTGTATGTTTGCTTTTCACGGGGAGAACGATACACGAATTCCACTCATTTGTTGCCTGCGAAAACGCCCTATAATCTGTTATGATGTTGAAAACATTTGTAATGAAAGATCTATATTTGGGGATAGTAAATAGGATTGTAAATTCATTAGCCACATGCTAATAACCAAAGTAAATATTATATAGGCCATACATGCCTCTTTATAAAACTAGCCTTCGGGCTATTTAGTTTTAAATTAAATACTTCTTACACATTTGTTTGTGTTCCCGTTCTTTGTGTTCATTCATTTAGTCAGTTGGTCTTGGATAAGTGATTGGCTAAGTTTTGAATTGGATGATTTGTCAGATCCGAGATGTCATTGATGGGTAAAGAGAATCTGACATGCATGATTGCCTCACTGTTTCATAATGCAGGGCATATTCCTACGTGATGTAACAAAGTCCTCATTCTCTAGTTGACACGTAAGAAATAGTGCTGTAGAATACAGTCGTACGAATGAAAGATGTCTGTGTAATTAGCAGTGTCCTGTAAGCATTAATGAAACATGTCGTATGTTTTTGGTCCAATGTCAGGATTAGTGTACAATGTTTAACATTATTCTGTACCGTGACAGAGCTGGAATGCTCCCCTGACCATCTCTGTTGATTACAGTGTGTGTTTTTTTCTGAGGTTCTGTCAATGAGAGTATTGGCAAAAAGGAGATTATTAAGGGAAGTAAATCAGTGAGAATTGATGATGCAACAAGAGAGACCTTGATAAATTCCACGATGCCCGACGGGATGGTGGTCTTACTGAGACGTCTGAGATACTCGATGATGTCGTTCGTCTGCAGCCCGACAGACACGGCAGCGTAGAGCGAGTAGGACGTCAGTTTGTACTCGTGGATGTGCTCAGGTCGACACACGGGCTACTCACAAACACACACAAACACACACTGCTGAATGACAAGAGAACGGGCTACACACAAACACACATTGCTGAATAACAAGAGAACGGGCTACACACAAACACACACAAACACACACTGCTGAATGACAAGAGAACAGGCTACACACAAACACACACCGCTGAATGACAAGAGAACAGGCTATACATATACACACCCAAACACACACAAACACACACTGCTGAATGACAAGAGAACAGGCTATACATATACACACACAAACACACACAAACACACACTGCTGAATCACTAGAGAATAATACACCCAGTAGGATGTATGTACTCGTGGATGTACTGAGGTCAACACGCAGGCTACACATAAACACACACAAACACACACTGCTGAATCATTAGAGAACAGGCTACACACAAACACACATAAACACACACTGCTGAATGACGAGAGAACAGGCTACACATAAACACACATAAACACACACTGCTGAATCACTAGAGAATAATACACCCAGTAGGATGTATGTACTTGTGGATGTACTGGGATGAACACACACGGGCTACACACAAACACACACTGCTGAATGACAAGAGAGTATACCCAGTAGGATGTGTGTACTTGTGGATGTACTGGGATGAACACACACAGGCTACACATAAACACACACTGCTGAATCACTAGAGAAAAATACACCCAGTAGGATGTATGTACTTGGAGATGTACTGAGGTACACAGGCTATAAACCCAAACATGAATTGCTGAATGAAATAATAAAGGTAAAATGGCTACTTTTCAATGAATGTATAATTAATGTCTAGATAGATGATGGGCAGGATCACTGGATACTGTTATAGTGATGAGCAAGAGTGATGTATTATTGCACCTTGGCCTGGAACTGTCCGCTTGATAAGTCAAGACTGTGAGCCAGAAGTCTAATGTTTATTCTAATGCAGTTACATCCTCAATTATTTCTGCATTATTAAAGTCAAAGTTTGAATTATTCAATGCCTGATGGGAATGTGTAAGTTTTAGCGAAAGTTCTTTACATTCCCTAAGTGTTCCTTTTTTCTCTTCATGAGCAGTTATACAACACCTTGCAACACACGCAAACAGCACTTCCCATCTGTCTCAGAAATGACAGTGCCAAATGACGTCACACCGGAACAATTTGATTACAAGACAAGCCTAGGTGTCACATTAAATGCACAAATGATCACAATACAGTCTCATATTGTCTCACTACAATCTTATTACTAAGATGAGTTAATAAAATAGACAGTATACGGTGAAAATATTGGTTCTTGATAATCAAAATACTGGTTAACATAAAGGATTGTGATGTACCTCGGAGATGGCGATGAGAAAATCATGCGCGTGCTTGTAGACGGGAGAAAATGATTCAAGAAATATATGGCCATCGGGAGCCTGAAAATGTCATCTTACAACATTATGACTGTAAAAAACTAATGTAAAAATGATACATGAATCATATGTGCTACATGATACATGAATCATACAATGGTGAGATCACATCAAACAAGACTAGCTTATTACAGTGAAATACCACCCAAACAATACTAGCTTATTACAGTGAGATACCACCCAAACAACACTAGCCTATTACAGTGAGATACCACCCAAACAATACTAGCTTATTACAGTGAGATACCACCCAAACAATACTAGCTTATTACAGAGACATACCACCCATCCAATACTAACTTATTACAGTGACATACCACCCAGAGAGGACGTGAGGTATGGTCGAGCTTTAGATCAAGTATTGAGCGGTAGTCTTTTGCACCAAACTCATCCTCATTCACTGCATCCTCCACTTGACGTGCAGCTGAACTAGGAACAGCAGCTGTATGCACAAATTCCGTTTAGAATTAAAATATAAATCCACAAAAATCTAAGAAAAAAATTCTGTTAAAACATCCAACTATCAAAAAGTTGCTTCTAATTCAATAGTAATCTTAAATATTGTGAATGTGGGATTGATTTCACCGCTGTTGCCGCTGTCCTTTTCACAATAAACTCCAAATATTACCCTAGACACACTGAATCAAGAAAGAATAATTTAGCAGTACATTTTGATACACAAGCAGATGAGAGATGAGACTAACCAAGCTGAATTTCTGGGGCATCTTGTGACTCATCCTCTTCCTCTTCAATAACTGTTTGGTGATCTTTCTTCAAACGTTTATGTTCTGGAATGTTGAGTATACACAAAAGTACAGTAGTATGATATTCTGATATAAGTACAAATACGTGATGTGTTTTAATGATGTACCTACCTAATAACTAATAATGTCGCTAGTGATACCGATACAAATGACGACGCAACTTGTAAGCTGTCACCCACCTCCAGATCACAATACATATCTCTAGCATATTAGTTTTGTGAACGCTAGGGTAATTCATAAGATGTTTAAAATGTTGTGATATTAAAAGTACATAGAAGGAGAAAATAAAATATGAAATATATGTTGCAAAAACGAAAACTGTTACATTTGCAAGGCATGGAGATTTGCTCTAACAATGTGTAATGGTCCAGAAATTAAATAGGAATCATCTTTCCCCCATTTAAGTGTAGCATCCTGCAAGATGACATGTTACTTGGTAGTACGATGCTGTAATTGATACTCAGCACTAATCAGGATGTGATAAGTGAGAAATCTATATCCGGGCAGATCTGGACAAAGTTGCGTATGACGACAATGGTACAAAAGATGGTTGGAGGAGTTATTACATGAAGTGATGTACATGTTATGTACAAGTTGTGTTACATGTGGCATTTGAATTGGATAAGGCCGGTTTGCCACTTGCTGACCCAATTGATGACATAAAGTTCGGTTTCCAAGTAGAGGAACAACACATGCTATTTTTATGGTTAGACAGATGAGATGTTTCAAAACCAGTCTTTGTATTTTGCATTCATGGATCTAGATAAGGCTTTCAATAGTCCATGGAAGGTAGTTTGGCGGGCAATAAAGAACCTTTATATCAATGGCTGGCTTGTAAGATTTGTAAGAGCTTTCTGAAGCTGTGTCAGAGTTAATGGCATTGTGAGTGATGAATTTGATATAAAAGTTGGTATTCATCAAGGATCAGTAATGAGTCTCTTGTGGTTCACCGTGGTACTCGAGATGTTCACACGTAAGTTCTGGGTAGGGTCTACCAGGGAATTATTGTATGTCGATGATCTTGTGGTGACTGATCAGAATATGTATAAGCTGTCTATAAAATATAAGTGAAAAATATAAGTAATGATCTGCAAGCCAGATAGTGGACAAGCTCTAGACTGAGGTATACGTACATACGTTTATGTACATACATTGTGTTATAATTATTCATTAGGCCTAGTAGCATGTATTTTGTATATATTTAGAGGGCAATAGACTTAGTACATATGTTATAACCATAGTCTTTCACTCACCCTCTATAAATAATTAGAAATAATAATAATAATACGGCCTTGATCTGTCTGTGGGAGAGACGTAGGCAGCAATTCTATCTTCTGTAGTTCCAGTAGTCATTCTTTTCATGAAAGATGAATCATAAGATTCTCTCTGGCCATGGTAACCACCTTTTACATTCGTTAATGTTCCATCTTCAGCTTTTTCATTTTTTTTTTTAATTAATTCAAAACCATTTAGGTACATTCTCTTATTTTTAATATGATAAATATAATAACTAAAACTCTTAAGTTATTACGCTCACCTTATTTTCCAACAATGGTAGTCTGTTTATTTTGTAACAAATCACGTTATTGCTATGGTTGCAAGTTTTTTATTATAACTGGCAGTCATCATTGCTGAAGATTAAAATGTAACTGGGCATGTAGGTACATTCTGTTTCGGTGGCAAGAGTTGACCACATACCTGTTTGACCAGTCATACCTGTCAATTGCGCCCATGTATGATTTCACTAGCTAACAGAATATACATTCGTATGTTCCGAGTAATAACAATTATCTAATACACTGATCCTCAGCAAGTCACTTCACTTAAACCCGATTGCTGAAGTAAACCCGCCTCCAAAATAGATAGACGCTTGTTATTATCTTTAACCAGGAAGGGGGTAGGAGGCAAGTGTCGAAGATATTGTGTATGCACTGAATATAACTGCCATGAACATTCATGCATTAGAGAGCCTGTGTTGGCTGATGCTTGCGGTCTATAAATGTTTTATTTAACTTGACCTCTTACATCACATGTAATTTTTACTTGCTACAAGATGCGACAAAAAAATTTGGCGATAGTGTCGGAAATCGGCAATTTTGCTACTGTATAATCATTGTATAATCATTGTAAGAGTATAAGTAGCATAAATATATGAAGATAAAATAAGTTATTGGTAAAACAACTAATTTCCGATAGTAAGTATACCAGAAACATGTTTCAGAGCAGCGAATTATACTGTAAATACTTTAAAAACTGTAAATTATATATATATATAGCTCACTGGCTGATACCTAATTTAATTTTTAGTAGTATACTTAGAATAGAGTGGAAGTATCTTTTTACTACTATATATGGAGAATAAGGCAAAAATATGTTTACCAATTGATCACAGTGGTCAAAGAAACCTACCCTTGCTCCTCTTCTCTTTTTTACCCATATTAACACACTAAATTAAATTATATGTATTAATCAATGGATTATTAATAATCAGTCTCCGAATAGTTTAACTTTCTGATTCGTTTTTACTTTTATCCATACCATTTTCACACACCGTACTAAACCGGATGAAATATTTATTACTACAAATCATCCGTACTAGACCGGATGAAAATTATTTGATGAGGGAAATCAACATAGAACTACTTCGGTTGTCTCTACATACTCAGTAGTCTCCAAAAAGTGACAATCCGATGTGACAGTACAATCAGAGGTTGCTTCCCTTATATGGATAAAAACTCCCTTTAAAATTGGAATGTTTTTGTGGTGATCGACTACTTTATAATCATACGTATCGCTATATAACGTGTGAATATAATTAACCATATCGGATATATTTAATCAAAATATTGAATAAATATGATTTATTGAATAATTTTAGAACCTTCACTCTTCATAATTTGTAATACTTAGGTACCTATGCTATATATCTATAGATTTTCATTATATACAATACTATTTACAGATGATATAAACATATTCATGTCAGGTACAAATAATGATGAATTTTGTGCTACGGTCAGTAGAGAGTTGTAATTATTGAATACATCGCCCGCAATAGGATATCCTAGAATATAAAGAAAACCAGTTTTATGGGGGTTTTTGGAAACAGGGATGTTGAGAACTCATTGCGGTAGCCGTGTGAGTCAGTTCAAATATAAGCAAATAAAGTGGTAACACCTTTATGGCTCACTGCG